>JAVGWX010000002.1:101240994-101368494 GCA_036924085.1 Ariolimax columbianus
TACTATAACAACTACTACTACGACTACCACTACTACTACAACTACGACTACTACTACAGCTACTACTACTACGACTACCCCTACTACGACTACCACCACTACTACTACTACTACTACCATCACTACTACCACCACCACTACTACTACTACTATAGCTATTACTACTACGACTACCACTACTACTACAGCTGCTACTACTGCTACTACTACTACTATTACAGCTACTACTTTTATTACTACTACTGCTACTACTACAGCTACTACTTCTATCATTATTACTACAACTACTACTACAGATACTACTTTTATTACTGCTGCTACAACTACTACTTCTATTACAACTACTACTACTACTTCTACTACTGTTATTTTTACTTGTACTACTACTATTATCACTATTGCTTCTATTACAACTACTACTTTTGTTACTATTAATACTACTTAATTTACCTTAACTTTACGTCTTTAAACTGGGTTAGAAGACCACAGAGCTAGTTTACAACCAGTTTCATGGCGGCTGGTTAGCTATCGTACTAGTCCATCTTAATAGACTCAAACACTAGAGAAAAGAAGACCCGCAGGCTGTTATGCACCATATATGCTACGATTAGCAAACTACCTAGCTATGGCCGGTATCATGCCATGTCACACAGTTAGTCGCCTCTTACAACATCTTTTGTGCCGGGCAGTGGTTCTATTCTTGTTTTTATCATACACAATTACCCCGGCAGACCACTCGGGCACCGAGAATTACTATTCCTGCTACTATTACATTTAAATGCTATTACATTTACTATTATTATTATTACTACTACTACACAAATTACAACTACTATTGTTACTATTACTACTTCTATTATCACTATTATACTCGCTACCACTTCTACTATAGCAACCTCTATCATTACTATTACTATCACTTCTGCTATACTACCGTTACCACTACTACATCTATTGCTACTAATTTGACCACATCCTCTACAATTACTGCCACTACTACTTTTTTCCAATCAAATTAATAAACGTGACATTTACGAAGCAACTGAGTAATGTCATCATCAGTATTAACATTTAGTCCATCGATTCCCGAAGTACACGTTACAACGGAAAGCTCCTGTGCCCTTATCTTATTTTTACCGAAATCGTTGGAAACGTTTCCCACCCAGGCCAAAACCATGAATATTTAGTCTCCCCATTCGACTCTCGAAGCATCCGTCTTACGAGATCTTTGTTTGAACTTTTCATGAGACCTCTCCTTGTCTGCTGATGTCAGAGAAAGTTCACGTCAATCTTTGAATTTGCCGGTGGTCTGATTGTATTGAACGGACTATTTTTTTTTTTTTTTTTTTTTTTGCTTAAATGTTTGCCTCACTAGTTTCTACTGGCGGAGGCGCGCCATTTTCCACCCCAGACCGTAGTCAATTGGGCGATATCAGGACGCATAAACCAGTGCTTGGATGCATGTGTGCATCTGTATGTACCTATGCTAGGTTTGTGCGCCCTCAGAAGCTAGCCCAACCAAAGTGCTATGGAAGGGCTTTACCACGAGGGCGCGTGTGAAAGTTGTGCAAGGGTGTGACTGTAGGACAGAGTCAAATGAAACAGAGTGAGGTGAGAGAAGAGAGAGAAGGGGGAGAGTGGCTGTCCGCCGAATGCTCTCCTCCTCATATGCTGCTCTTCTTGAACGGACTATAAAATCAGCAACAACAATTAATACTACTACCGCTACTAGTACACTATTGCTACTACACTGCAACTAATACTACTTCTACTTCTAATACTACTACTACTACTACTACTACTACTACTACTAGTACAAAATTGCAATTACACAACAACTACTACCACTACTACTTTAACAACTAGTACTACAACAACAAACAACAACAACAACTACTACCATTACTACTCTAACAACTAGTACTACAACAACAAACAGCAACTACTACCACTACTACTATAACAATTAGTACTGAAACAACTACTACTACCACTACTACTATAACAACTACTACAACAACAAACAACAACAACTACTACTATAACAACTAGTACTACAACAACAAACAGCAACTACTACCACTACTACTATAACAATTAGTACTGCAACAACTACTACTACCACTACTACTATAACAACTACTACAACAACAAACAACAACTACTACTACTACCACTACTACTATAACAACTAGTACTACAACAACAAACAGCAACTACTACCACTACTACTATAACAATTAGTACTGAAACAACTACTACTACCACTACTACTATAACAACTACTACAACAACAAACAACAACAACTACTACTACCACTACTACTATAACAACTAGTACTACAACAACAAACAGCAACTACTACCACTACTACTATAACAACTACTACAACAACAAACAACAACAACTACTACTACGGGAGTTAACGAAAGATCTCTCGGGATCAGGTCAGGTGCATTTTGTTTCGTTAACTCACGTCCTTCTTTAAACATCGTTGTCCAGTTCTTCACTGTTGTCTTCGACACACTTTTGTCACCATACACTGCCAGCATTCTGCGATTACTGTCAACTGGTCGACATCCTTCAGCTGTTAGAAACCGAATTACCGCTCGCTGATCAACTCTGGACGGATTCCATATCACACCCGCCATATTTTCAACGGTCTGCTGAGGAAACTATGAGTCGGAGGATAATGACATTTGGCAAACTTGATATTTTGTATGTGCTGTTTACGCCAGAAATGACGTCATCATGCGCATCGAGCTTATGCTTACTTGTTGCAGTTTGGTCCGGTTTCATTTGAACACGCCTCGTGTGGAATAACGACAGACTCTCTCTCGGATCCAAAACACGTATTTACAAGACGTGTATGATTCCTGTCCCCCTGTATGATTCTTGTCCTCCTGTATGATTCCTGTCCCCCTGTATGATTCTTGTCCTCCTGTACGATTCCTGTCCTCCTGTATGATTCCTGTCCTCCTGTATGATTCTTGTCCTCCTGTATGATTCCTGTCCTCCTGTATGATTCTTGTCCTCCTGTATGATTCCTGTCCTCCTGTAGGATTCCTGTCCTCCTGTAGGATTCCTGTCCTCCTGTATGATTCCTGTCCTCCTGTATGATTCTTGTCCTCCTGTATGATTCCTGTCCTCCTGTATGATTCCTGTCCTCCTGTATGATTCTTGTCCTCCTGTATGATTCTTGTCCTCCTGTATGATTCCTGTCCTCATGTATGATTCCTGTCCTCCTGTATGATTCTTGTCCTCCTGTATGATTCTTGTCCTCCTGTAGGATTCCTGTCCTCCTGTATGATTCCTGTCCTCCTGTATGATTCCTGTCCTCCTGTATGTTTCACAGACTTCGACCCTACTTAAACAGGACATATCAAGACTCGATGTATTTCACATGAGCAACCAGCGACGCATTCTCGGTATCCGACGGTTCGATCTCGTCCGAAATGTCGAGGTGTCTGCAAAGACGAGTTTTCCCTCCATCTCGGACACTCTGGTCCGCCGCCGCCTGTCTGTGTTTGGTCACGTGGTTCAAGTGGACTGAGAAGTTCCGGCTCACCAGATCATGTCAAAGTCAGCTATGATTAGCAACGGTCTCCCACCGGCCGGCTGGAGACGTGGAAGTGGATGGCGGCTGGAGACGTGGGAGGGCCCCACCCCTGTTCTACGTGGCTTTGACAGATATCAGTCTTTCCTTCGACATTGAACGAGATTTGGCTACAAGCCTCAACAGTTGATCATGATAGTTGTCGATCAACGCAACGGGCCATAGATGCCTAGGCGAATATTATTAAACTTGGAACATCAAGTGCGTATCATACTATACCCTCACTGGGTACTGTCCCGTCCAGATTACAGACTACGCACCGTGACACTATCAAGATAACAATGGTAATAGTTAGAACCTATCCAACATGCAGGAGTGAGACTGGTACTAGAATGTACGAGAGATACCCCCGATCTTGAAGATAGAGTTCATGCTGAGACTTGTCTCCCTCTGTCTGTGATATCTATACGATGAATGGATACAGATCAAAGTCCAAATGCGGGTTGTTATAGACATGCGCTACACACTGCACAATGTAGTACCTGAGATATCAATGGGTCAATAATCAGGAGAGAAACGTCATTGATGGCACAAGAAGAGAAAAAGATTGGACAGTTGAGACGATAGTTAGGAGAGAAGAATGGGTCCACGCTAATGATAAATGGACAGATTACCGTAGAGTCACCAAAGCATAGTAAGTAAGTGGGGGGGGGGGGGGGTAGTGACTGCAGCTCAATGTGAAACCTCTTTAATACGGACATTTATCGTGTCAGACTCCCATTCCTTCATTCTGAAGGTACAGAAGGGCTGGAAAAGACACGAGTGGACAGTAGATGTTAGAGGCTTCAAACCTGCACCTTATACCAGATGGAAAGCGTAGTGTTATAGTGATGTCTACCAATGACCGTCTGCTGGACGAAGACGCATTAATAGATTGATTGGCAATTCACAGACTGCAAAACTCTGAAATCGAAGAAGGTATGAGCGTAGTAGAGCGCACGAGAGGACAGGGCATGAGTATCTACAGCCAACAAGCTGCAGAAGACATCAGTATCCAAACCTTGCGCCATTTACTGAGAGGGACTGGGCACCTGTAGGTATGCCGTGAGTGCAGTCAAATAGGTATTTAAGAACAAAACATAATAGAACTATTATTACGTGAACAACTCGGGCTATCACGATTACTTCTACTACTACTACTACTACTACTACTACTTTTCTACTACTACTACTACTACAACTACTACTAAAACTACTACTACTACTATTACTACGTTAATGCTGTTTTCACTACTGCAACTACTACTGTTACTACAACTGCAACTACTACTGCTACTAATATTATTACTATGGTACTACTATTTATACTACTGCTACTACTATTGCTAGTACTATAACCTACGTCCGTTCTATTATTGCTACTACTATTAATATTGCTGTTACTACTGCGGTTTCTACTATTTTTACTCTAATACTGTTATTCCTACTACTATTACTATTTCTGCTACTACTATTACTATTTCTGCTACTACTATTACTACTAATTTTACGACTACTACTATTACTGCAGTTACTATTACTACTACTGCTAGTACTTCTGCTACTACTATTACTATTACTACTACCACTACTACTACTACTACTACTACTGCTACTGTTACTGCTACAACTAATATTACTACGATTACAACTTCTACTATTATTACTGACACTGCTACTATCACTACTGTTATTACTACTACTACTACTACTACTACTACTATTACTGCTACCATTACTACCCTACTCCTGTTGCTACAACTATTATTACTGCTTTTACTACTATTGCTACTACTACTACTACCATTTCAACTAGTACTATTATTACTACTAATACTACTAGCACCACTACTATTAATACTACTACTACTCTTGCTACTACTACTTCTACTGTTACTACTAGTACGTTTACTTCTACTACTACTATTACTATCACTGCGGCTATCACTACTACTACTATTACTACTACTACTGCTACTACTATTACTACGACTACTTATTTTACTAATTTTAATTTGTATTTGTATGCATACGTGTGTAATTGATGTTGGCAGTCTCCCAATTAATTTGCTCAGTGAAATCAATTCAATTTGTCAGTCGTTCAGGCCTTCCCTAGCACTGTCAGTTCTTACAAAGCTAACCAAATTAATTGCAAATATCATTTAAGCTCTCCAGTTTCTGCGTACTTAAACTTTACCAGCGCAGACAGATTGAAGTATGTTTGACTGGCTCCAGACATAGATAGACTCTACGATAAAGTACCATTGGAAGCGGTATTTGCAATGGAACGGAGTCGAACCTATGAACGAAGACAATTAGCAGTCGGGATGGCGAAAAGAAGACACTGCCGTTGGGGATAAAGTGTTACGGATTTGATCGTACTAGGCTTCCGTCTATTATGAAGTGGGATGGGCAATTCCCTTCCTCGATGTCTTTCTTTCCTTAACAGTAGGCCAAGAATACAATTTGGGGGGAGAGGGGGGGGGGGAGCCTCTAACTTGTCCGTGTGAAGCGAATGCTGTTCAGTCTCTCCCGTTCTGCAATGTCCGAATGGAACCAGTAAGGAAAGTGTAAAGATAGAAACCAACGGGACAATTGAAAAGATTGTTTTTTAGTGTTTGCTTATTTTATTGATCTTTTCTTGTTCCCGCGTATGGTGTCATCATTAGGCCAACTAGACATCCGGCTGTGCTGCAGAGCTAACAAAAGCCCAATATTGATCATTCAATGATTAGCTTTTCCCGCTCCCCGGGAAGCATATATGCACTTCTACTGCTGATTGCTCTCCATGTTTTTCCCTTTTTCAATCGATATGGTGTACAAGTTATCAACTAGCATTGGCTTCCTTTGGGAAGCCTGTACCACAGCACCTTACGTGCTTCTGCAGTGGTGATTGCTGTAGAAATATGTTTTACATGATGATGTTGCTCGCCCTAAGTACAACTCTTTTTAGTTGTCTTTTGCGACATGCATTGTGTGTCATATTCTTTCTTCCCCACTAAAGTGCACATGGATCCATTCAGATATAAGTGACCCGTTTACTCTAGTGCAATGCGAGACTTCTTGAAAGGTTCACCGCAACAGGAGATTTAAGGATTATTATCATAAAAATAGCCAAAGTCCTGTGAGAACACCAAATGGACTCACTAACTGCTTGTGGTCAAGACCAGAGTAAAACAGGGATGTGTACTATCACCACTCTTTGGTCATTGTGTACATGTGGACAGAGTAACAACTGAAACAAAACCCTCACAATGAACCATCTTCTTTTTGCCAGATGATCAGGGTATCTTTTATAATCTCCAAGAACATCTTAATGTCATTAACAATGCCTGATATATTTATTGATCAGGTTACACATTTTGAATATCTGGGCTCCAGAATTGACAAAAATGGTGAATGCTCGAAAGAAATCAGAAGAAGACTAGCTATGGCAATGCAGGGACTGAACAGCCTGTAGAAATTATGGCAGGGCACCAACAAAACGATAAAAGTAAAAGTCTTGAGAGCATGTGTTTCTCCTGTGGCAGCTTATGGCTGTGAAGCATGGACGATTACCAAACCTTCTAGACAAAGAAACGAATCCTTCGAGTCAAAATGTTACAGAAAGATCCTTAGAAAGCCCTAGATAGAGATAAAAAAACAAATGTAGACATTCGGCAAGAGTTGAGCATAGAATAGAACTGGTTTAACAATTCCATTTTGGCTAGACAATGCAAATACTTAGGTCACACCAAGAGACACAACGGTCTTGAGAGAACGGTGATGGAAGGTATGGTGCCAGGCAAAAGAGGAAGGGGTAGATCAAGAAGACGATGGCACCAAGATATCCAAGAATGCCTGAATATGACAGTGGCGAAAGCTGAGGTTTTGCAAGGTAACGAGTTTCTTTCAGACAGACTGTGATGGGAGCGACGTTCTACAAAGGACATGCTACATGATGATGATATATATATGTTTATATATATACAAAAGGGCAAAGGCCGCCGTCCATCGAAAACAACGATGACATAATTTATTTTGCTAGCGCTATTTTTAAGTAAGGATTACCTGCAGTACTTTTTATCCTCACTCTCTCGTCTCACGCCCCCCAACCCCAATGGCAAGTCAAGGACAGGGCGACTGCGAGATGCAGGGGACTCCGCATCAAGCACCAGTGAAAAGGACGGAGTCGAACCCCCACCACCTGATCATGTGGCCGACGGCTTAACCACTTCGCCACGGAATCCCACTGAATATATATGTTATAGCTCTGTAACGTTGTTTGTGAGGAGGGCAGCTTAGGTTTAACGAAATCCGGAGTGGTCTATGGTCGATAATCACGTTTAAGCGATGTAGTACCTCCACATTGGTGACTAATTGGAAGTCGTCGCACATAACATAACCTATTTCTACTTCTGTTTTCCAATCTGGGAAGTGCGACATCCATCTTTTCCCCTCTGGTTTCTTTAAGAATGTATTTGTTATGAATAATTTGTATCTCCGCGAAGAAAGCCAGATCTCCCCGGTCGTTACGCTGGTCTTCGGAGAACGCGCCTGTAAATTGTTTCTTTGCCCGTCTAGAGTCCAACCTGGCACCGTTCTTGTTGTCAAGGAAGGCGTCGCTATTGTCGTCCGGTTTCTCTGTGATTTATTTTTCCGCCTCCTGTACATCTTTGTTTCTTTGTTCTGTTTGATCCTGTGATTGTTACATATGATTTGTTTCGGAGAATGTTACATTCACATAGTTTAGATGCTTGTCTGTGTTGTTGAAGGACTCAAATTCAAATTCAGGAGGAAAGTTTTGGAATATTTAATTACTATTGCCGCAGAGGTAGCTTGTAGGCCTATATCTAATACGTGGAACATGCCAGCGTTGGCCGGGGATTCTCAGTTTCACAATTAATTGTGTGTTGTGTGACATAGATACGGTCTCATGACCTATGACCCTTGACTGCTTGGATAATGGTGGGTATTTAGGCGGATTTAAACTCTACGTTTCACGAACTCTGGTTGCTCCAGAGCGTGGGTTTTGTTTATTGTTACCTTAATACTTTCACAAATCACTAGATGTATTGTAATCCAAAGACGAATAAACGACAATTTAATATCAGTCATGGAAACCACAAATATAACACACAATTCGGGAGCAAATATGATCAGCTGCTTGGTGAAGCGCTCGACCGGAAGTACCATACCACAAGTAAATAGCACCAAGCTTGCAGATCAAATCTCCAGACAGAAACGGTCAGTCTCTGGCTCTCCAACAAATATTTTTAGTCTACTGGTGACTAGAATAAAGTGATGCGCCACTGCTGCGACAATTCCTACCCCTACTAAAAGATGCTCCCGTATTGTAGAAGAAACTAGACGTTTACTCGAGATGCGGAGAAGGCTTAAATTCAATGGCACACTTAACAAGATCGCGTTATGCGAACTGAACAAAAGATACGTCATCTGCTCAAAGATGGCTACGAGCAGCATCAAACACAAAGACTGGCCAAGGCAGATGAAAACAGGCACAGTATAGTAAGATGTCGTAAGAGCATGATGAAGAAGAAAACCATTCTTCAAACTCTTAAATTGGCAGATAACACCATCTTAACAAACGGGCTATAGAGACGGCGTATCAGCAGTATTTTCTAACCTTTTCTAATCGAAGGAGAATGTACAAAATGTTTTGGCAAAAACTGAGTTCGAACCTGTTCAATTTATTATTGAACCGGATGAAGTCATCCATGCAATCCAACAGGCAAAGTCAGGCACAGCCCTGGGAGTATACTGAATTACCATAGGCATCCTTAAGTCGGAGGAAACTTCTAGCACTACAGCTTTCTAAGTTATTTAACAAGTGCTTTACAGAGGAACGAATCCCAGATCAATGGAAAACCTAAAAACTATACTTATCCACAAGAAGGGCGACACAAGACTCCTGGAGAACTATCACCCTTCGACAGTATTGAGATCGATGCTGTGATAAATGCCCTAAGCAACCAGGGCGTGGCCGAAAATTACACGAGGATGATCGAGGAAATGATAGTAGGCTGCAGTACGGACACTACTCTGTACCACCGCCCAATAACTGTTCCACTAGAAAGAGAAGTGCGGCATGGCGTCACAATTTCTCCAACGCTTTTCACAGCAGTGCTTCAGGACATCTTCCGACAGATGAGTTGGAATAAATAAAGATGGGAAAAGGCTCACACACCTACACTTTGCGGACGACATTGTGCTCATCAGCCACACCACCAAGGAGGCCCAACAGTCCTTGAATGAGCTGGCAGAGGTGTCAGACTATGGACACAAATAAAACGAAATATCTCCAAAACCCATACTGTCTCAAATGCGAGATCAAGCTGGGAAATGAGCCGGTCGAAGATGTTAGCGCTTACAAATACTTGGGGCAGGAGAAAAATGTCACTCACACCCTAGACCGGGAGATTTCCAGACGAAGAACCGTAACATGGTCTAGCTTCAATATCATAAAACCTATACTCTTGCATCTGAAATACACTATGGCAAGGGAACACCTTTTCAATTCTGCGGTTATACCAGCCATGATCTGCGGATGTGAAGTGTGGAATCTACGCAACGCGGATACAGAGCAGCTACGCTTTACACAACGAGCGATTGAAAGACTCGTCCTCTGGATCGCGATCAGAGATCGAATCCACAATACTGAAATCAGAGAACGGATTCTATTTCGAGACGTCGTTGAGGCTGCGTTGTCTCGCAAATACCACTGAGCTGGCCACGTGGTGCGCATGCCAGATAACAGATGGACACTCAGAACGAAGGTTTGGTGGTCATATGGTTATACACTACCACGCGTCCTGCCCATACGATGGCGAGATGGTCTGCTGAGAGACCTAAGTCCGAAATGGTACACGGCGAAAAATCGGACTGCATACAGGACATTGTTGACTACCTCGCATACGGCACACATGTCGGACTGAAGTCGATGATATTGTATTGCATTGTATTGAATTGTATTGTATTGCATTATATTGTATATATATATATATATATATACAACAACAACCCTAAAGAACAAAACCATGCTAGTGGTGACAGAATTTAAAAGAATGAGAACAGCTGGAACCTCCCAGATATGTCGTAAAATGTGAATATAGTAGTAGTGATAGTAGTTGCTGTAAGGATAGAAACAAGCTTACAATTTAAAAACATTGTTATTTTCTCGTTCACTTTGTTCTCTAAGGCGCATGACGTTGTACTGTATTTGGCGCATCATTGGAAAGTGCATCCAACTTCAACAAGCAATGCTTTTTAATGAGGTTTATTTCCGATAAAGGTACGACCTTGTCGTTGCTCGAATACGAATACAGTAAGGACCAGGATGTGTGCTGTGCTACAAAAACCCATTCGCATCACGTACTTCCCTCAACCTCAACCCCCGAAACCATTGTTCTGAAATCGCCACTACAAATGCTTAGAGGCAAATGTTGTGTTTAATGTGCCAGCTTTAATACCTGTCTTGTGCTTCACTTTGAGTAAAAATGTGAATCAATCAATCAATCACTCAATCAATCAATTAATTAATTGTATGACACCTATACTTGTTCCTTTCTCGTTGCATCAGAACTTACAACTACGTTACTGACTCCTGTTATGCGATGTGATGTCAAAAGTTGAACGGTCAGTAAGTCAATCGATCAAACCCCCTACAATTGTCTTACTGTATACACTCTAATTGTAACACAGCCTTGTTAGTATTCAGTCGGTTGAGTTACACGTGTCCAAATAATAGTGTCCAACACGCAATGTATTTGAACAATGTATGCATCTTTTACAAACGGTTAGTACTCAGTAGGTTGTTACGCATGTCCAAATAATAGTGTCCAACACGCAATGTATTTGAACAATGTATGCATCCTTTACAAAAAGCGGTCGTTGATTGCGTCTTTCATTGTTTACTTATCTCCGTCGTTTTCTCTAAAACTGCACCTAACATTCTCGTGCTTATCTTCCTCTCCTCCTCCTCCTCCTCTTCTTGTTCTTCCTCTTCTTATACTTCTGCTGCTGGTTCTATTGCTTCTGTCAAAATTGTTTATTTTTCGTTATTTTCACTTTGTCCCACTATTTGGTTCCAACAAAAAGATTGTTTAGTTAGACAATGATAGCATAGACAAACTTGCTAGAGATGGGCAGACACAGATATTCTAACTCAGAACGGGACATTGTAGACTCAAGGCCCACCTCCACAGAATAGAACTTAGAGACCCCGTCACGTGCAATTGCGCTGCACTTAAGCAAACATCAGAATATATCCTGCATAACTGCACCACTTATGTAGACCAAAGAGAGGCTGCCTGGTCCAGGGGAACGACTATGCTCGAAAGATGTGGGGGAACCTGAAACGCAGTACTAAATTCTAAGAATCGGCTTCACTGTATTCCGGAATAACCCATAGGTGCTCAGTTTCTCACAGTAAACTGTGAAGGGTGTGGATGGTGAAGGGTCCTGTAGCTTGTTGGTTGTACACACTGTTGCTCCCTCTTCTCACGCACCCCCCTTCGATCGAACCTCTCTGGGTTTTCAAAGCTCTGTAGTCTGTGAATTGTTGATTCAAATATTGTGTTGTCACTATCTAATAGGCAGCCATTGATATTCTTCAAAATGTCCCCCCTATTCATATCGAGTCTCCCATTGTTGTTGTTGATGTTGTTGTTGATGTTGTTGTTGATGTTGTTGTTGATGTTGTTGTTGATGTTGTTGTTGATGTTGTTGTTAAATGCCCACAATGAGTAGGATTACTCTTTTGCACTATCTAAAAAGAACGTTAAGTGGCTGGTTGTCGTAGCTTCCTTCACATCCCGAACGTGCTGATAAAGGTGAACCGGGGTCCACCAAACAATTGTGCTATTCTTTGGTCCATCTGCGTGTCGCTCACGATTATGGGGATCACTTTGACTCCTCACTTCGTTAGCTAGGCTGCCATGATGCCGAGGTGAGGGTCTTGTCCAGTATATTTTGCCTGACCCTGACTAAAATGTCTGATCAGTATGTTTTGCCTGACCATGACTAAAATGTCTGATCAGTATGTTTTGCCTGACCATGACTAAAATGTCTGATCAGTATGTTTTGCCTGACCCTGACTAACATGTCTGAAAAGTATGTTTTGCCTGACCCTGACTAACATGTATGATCATAATTTTTTGCCTGACCAGACGTTAGACTTCCCCACCTAGTCTGCTCATAATTAGTATTTGTGAAGTCAGGATGTCAGCTCTTTTGTTGTCCTGAGCCCTAACGCGATCTGGGTGGTAGATCCACACCATCCCCCGGAGGAGGGTTGAGACTGCTATCCACTCATGTCTTAGCATTCCTCTCCGTACCTCCCAAAGTGAGGATTAGAATGCTGACACGATGACTGCCCTTGTTAAGGAAGTCTCAGATAGCCATTTCAGAGCTGCGTCCGTCTCCATTGTTGTGCTGAAAGTTGTTCTTCTGTAAGCCCCACTCTTCACTTTAGCCGAGAAGCCCCAACTAGATATCTAACTGTGTAGCACCGATGCATCGATATATTTGACATCAGTATACTATCCTTTCAGTTCAGTTCATCCCGTAACCCTCAAGTCGTTGGGGCACACTTGAAGACACACGTAAATATTCAAGTTGAATGGTTAATGAATTATTGAGAGAATAAAAAAATTCTAACAGCACGTGTTTCTGAACGAAATGATGATCTTTATATTATGGGATAATGATGTTTGTGTTTACGAAGCTGAAAATAATCACAGGCACGTCAATGTTCGGTATTTTATTGACGTTCCCATTTTTCTGAGAAAAAAAGCAGAAATAAGGAAACGGGGAGTTCATTACGGGCAACCCTTTTTCTATCTAGTTTACGATGTCAATAAATCGCCCCCACTAGTGCGTTTTGTAGGCGACGCCCTTATAAGCGGCTTGGATACAATCGGAAATGTTAAGGCTTTTTGTGTGTCAACTGTTTGCCGAAGTCACCTAGTTCAAGCTCTCGTATTAGACTTGGAAAGCTGTCAATTCAGGAATGGCACTCAATGAACCAGCCTTTTAATCAAGGACAGAGGTGACTCCGTGCTAGTTGAAGAAACTCGAAGAATAGCATAACATTTATCAATCTTGGATAATGAATAAACAAAGTAGTCGCTGGCAGCGAAGAATAAGTGGGCCTGTTCCGCACGAGAGCAGAGGATGCCAGATTGAATGATCACTTACACAAACTGAAATTTGTCATACTAGCCATGCGTAGGTCAGCGACGTATCTTGGTCCCCTGATACTTCTTCTTCTTCTTCACCGTTCATTCTCAATCTCCCGCTACCAAACCACGAAAGGGCTTACGTAGCAGAATGTAGTCCAGAGAACGGAATGCGTTGTGTCGTAGTTTACAGCTTGACTGCGATATTTACACCTTTCGGTCCAACACATCCGACTTCAGCAAACATTTTTTGAGTACCGGGTTAGCATTCCCTCTTCGATCCCTTCTCCTTAGCCAGTCTGCCCTGCTGCAGTCTGTTATCCAGGATCACCGCATGGAGGTGTAGAATGGTCTTGGCAGCTCTGGTTCGCTGGCCCTGACACTAGCAGTCAGCTATGTGTCGCTGACCACTGTTACTCATGCGCTGCTCAATATCTTGATCCCAAGAATGTAATACTCTATAAAAAATCAATGCTGCTAGAATAACTTTCAGTACATGTTCATTGAACATGTATTTGCTAGAAGATGTTCTAATGTACAATTGTGTTCTTCCATAATGCTGTCAAACGGAAGGAAAATAACTTTAAAATGTATAAAATACATTTCACAACGCTGCATACACTAAAAGATGTTCTCCTCCCCACCCCCGTAAATAAACTAGTATAAACACTGTGTAACTATATAACTTCTTTACAAGGCATAACTCTCCCGTTTAATAAAGCTGAGTGTGGGACTGTTGGCGTACATATGTCAATGGTTAGTTGAACGCTGACACCAAGCCGTGACGTCCTTCCCGCCAACCTTCTCTCGTCCATAACCTAGATAGGAATGTGTGCTGCGTTTATAGCCGCATGCAAGCAAACGACCGGTGCTTCAGAGCATTGACTAGCAAAGCAATCAACGTCTATTATGGGCATCTTAGGACAGCAACACACTTTTACGAAAAATAACAAACAGGTTATTCTTGTAATTAGTAAAAAATACTCTCATAACAAACTTTAAAAATCAATATTAGAAGTTTCATTTATGCGTGCACCCCCTAACCATGGCCATCTATAGTTTATCTAAACTACAGATGGGCATGTCCTAACACATATTAAAAATGCAACATGGATGTACACACGGGCAAGCAGCACAAAGACGAAACTCCACACACAGTTATTTGTTATTTGGGGGTCTTGAAGAACTCTATATTAGCAACCTTTATCAAGAGAACTGGACTTCACGTGTGGACATAAGAACAACAACATGGTGAATGAGAAATAGATGTGAAACAATAAATGACTTTGTTGATAAGAATTGTATCTATACGTTAGACAGATTAAAAAGTTAATATAAAGGATAAAACCAGATAATTAAAACCTCACTGTTGACTAAAATTCAATAATAAGCAAATATTTTTTTAACTTCGTTTCCTGGTACAAGCTCTAAGACTTTTTTGTTTTTGGAACTACAAGAGGGTCATTATTTTAATGTTGGTGTTCCTTTGCTGAGTTGGTGTAGTGGTATTTTTGGTAGGTCATTTGAGGATCCGTTAAAATTTGACAGCTCAACAGGTTGTACTAGTAGAGCACAGCCTACTGCAGATACAGGCCTTTTAACTCACAGAGAAATCCCTTTGAAACGTCACATTCCAAGGCTGAATAACGCAACTTGCACGTGTCCGCTATCAGTGCAACTATAATAGCGGGAAAGAAAGATCATATGCAATTGGTTTCAGGGCAGGAATTCTGTGAAAGGTTCACTCTTAACAGTGATTTGTTGTGTTTTGTACCGTGAATTTATTTGATTTGTTTCATTTATCAGTGTGGATCATGGATTGATTATAGACCTTCGCACACTATGAGTTCCGTTATTTAGTCTGCGTTGGAATGTGACGTTTCAAGTGGTTTTTCAATTGAATCACTGGGCCTGTCTAAAGTAGGAGTAGAAGCTGAGCACACAATTTCAGCTTTTTATTTTATGAGGAAGTTGGTTAAAATAACAGAAATAGAAGTTCACGCAAACGGATAACGGTCATGTGATGTTAAATGAAACCTTGTATCAATTAAGGAAAGCTGGATAGGCCAGTACAACAGTTTTTATATGATACACAATTCTGACAACATACAAGTGTAGTCTTGCAAGTTGGTTGATGACAGAGGCTATAGGAGCAGTCCCTCCCCGCCCAAGTGAGTCCATACTAAAGATATAGTCACTGGACACCAGGACGTACAACACAGTACAGGACAATCGTTATCATAGAGACATACACCTGACTTTGTTGGAGTCCTGAATGTGAATGTCTGATGTTAATCATGGTAAAATAAGAAAGAGAAGAAGATAAAGAGGAAGATGAAGAAGAAGATCACGAAGAGGACATAGAATAACAATAAGATAAATCTTTATTTATGAACCACTAGGCACTGTGAAGCTATTTACGAACCACTAGACACTGTGAAGCTGTCAGCAACGGTTTTATGCTTTATTTGAGGACCATTCCCTTATTTTACATTTTCGATACCTGACCATTTTTTCCACAATTATTTTGATTAAATCGATAGGCTCCTTAACCTGCTTATCTGCTTTATTTTCTGTCATCAAGAAGCCCCCAAAGACTTATACATACACACATACATACACATTAACACAACCGCGTGGGCACACACACACACACACACACACACACACACGCGCGCGCACACACACACACACACATACATTACATATATATTCAGCATGATGTGGCATGTGTTTTGCAGAACGTCACTCCCATCACAGCCCGTCTGAAAGAAATTCGATCTCTTGTCAAATCTCCAGCCTGATCCAGAGTCACGCCCAAGCATTCCTTGATATCCACGGGGGCCACGGGGAAAAACACAGGTTCTCAAAATGTTCACTTTTGTTGGAGTGCTGGTATTCTACCATAGTTTCCTCAAGTTGTAGAACGTCTGCATTGCCAAACTTCTGATTTCCTTTGAGCAGTCGCCATTGTTGTGAGTTATGAAGCCTAGATAGTCAAAGTTCGTGACCTATTCTTTTTCCACTCCTCTATTTGAATTTATGTTGACTTCTTGTTTTGTCGGTGGTCATTATCTTTGATTTGTTTAAGTTTACAAAAAGTTGTTTTTTAAAATCTTTTCTGCATCTGCTTGCGGCTGCAATTAACTGCTATAACGTCTCTGCACTGTTTGATAGTATCATAGTGTCGTCTACGTATCTTAGCTTTGGGGTCGTGTCGATTACAAAGAGATCGTTACTTTTTGTATTCTCCACCTCTCAAATGTTCCTCATTATGCATTCTGCATAAATGATAAATATGAATGGGGAGATGATAGCTCTCTGCCTTACTCCAATTTTTACTCTGAACCAATCTAATGTTTCACCAGATACTCTGACAACAGTTTGTTGTTCCTGATATAATGATTCGATTAAATGGTTTAGATGTACTGGAACCTCCATATCTTTCATGATTTTCGACTATTTCTGATGTTTTACGCAACCGAAGGCCTTGTCTAATCGATTTTGCATGTAAACAGATCTAAATTATACTCTCTAGATTTTTCATAAATGTTCCTTATTTTAAATATGTGATCTCTGGTCCCTCTGTCTTTCCAGAAGCCTGCTTGCACTTCATGGATTTCTAATTCATATTTTCTTTCTATCTTCTTCAAGAGAATCTTGCTGGCGCGATTTATTTGCGGAATATAACGGTAATTTGTGCACACTTTTAGGTTGCCTTTCTCTGGGAGAAGAATATAGATTATTCTCTTCCAAGTCTTTTGCCATTCTACGCTGTGCCAGATCCTCTTGCACAATACATTATAAATGGGAGCACAGGTTCCACTCCTGCCTGTATTAATCCAACTGGGATGTTATCACACCCAAGGGACTTTCCTTTTTTTAGGCTTTTGATTTTCAAGCTGACATTGTCTAATATGGGTTCAGGTTCCCTATCTTCGTTCCATATTATTTAACTGGGTGTTTTGCAGTTTCTTCGTAAATGTTTCTCTAGTCCGCCCTCCATCTTTTCAAGATATCTTTATTTTCTGTTAATATGTTGTCCTCTTTATCGTTGATGACATGCGGTACTGGTGTTATTGCATCACAAATCGAACAAGCTATCAAAAAAGAGTTCACGAAAAAAGGCGCTTGTAAAAGACGCTATTACAGCAGAGGGTGTACAAGTCTGCAGAGACACCGGAGTAAAATGGCTGTCAAGAATAATGAATGTGACATAGACAACAATGGAAGTTCCGGAGGGCTGACAGAAAATCAATAGCTATATCCATTTATAAGAAAAAATGAAACAAAAGAGACTGTGAAAAATACAGGAGAATATACCCCTTGAGTAATATAAGTAAATTGTGCGCAAAGATTTTGGAAAACAGAATAAGACCAATAATTGAAAGACAATTAAGTGACATACAGTTGGGCTTCAGAAAAGGAAGAAGTTGCACAGGAACCCTGTTTACTCTAAGACAGATTTGTGAAAAACCTATTGAATACAGTCATACTCGGACACAGACAGCAGAGGTGACGAAGTGGAAGATTGGGAGATAGATACAAATCTCTCCCTAATAGGCCGGAGGATAGCCCTAGTTTCTATTCTAGAACATGGCATACCACCTCGACTCCAGATTTGGCTTTCTCCACACAGGACATACACCATAAAATAGACCGCCATGTGCTAAACCAACTGGCAGGTAGCGACCACAGGCCGATCAGGCTAGACATTGATATGGAAGTAGGCCCACAGGAAACAAAACCGCTCCCACATTGGAATTACAAACGAGCCGACTGGGACAGATTTGCAATCCTGACAGATGGGCTGTGTGAAACCATCAACACACGAAACAACAAAATGAAGCCCATGGTGGAAAGCCTAAGCAAGGCAATAATGCAAGCCGCCACTGAAACCATCCCAAGAGGGGCTAGGAAAAACTATAAGCCCTACTGGAATGATGAGTTGCAGAAAGCGGAAGATGCAGTAACAAATGCTAGGAACATGGCAGAGCGAGAACAATCTATGGAGGCAAACATCGCCCTCAAAGCCGTCACGGCGAAATACAAATACACCCTAAACAGAACAGCAAGAGAGAGCTGGAAAAACAAAACCGAAAGCCTCAACTTAGACAAAGAAGGGAACAAGCTATGGAAGCTAGTCAGAGCCATGAATGACGAAACCCCGTCAAACAAACAAATTACCATCAAGCAGGGCGAAAACTTGCTCACTAGAAAAAAAGCCGCAAACACTTTTGTAGAACACTATGCCAGAGCAAACCCCATCGAGGTCCCTGCAAATAGGCATACCGACAATAGCGAAGAGCAAAAGGGGCACGACAACATCAATACGGCACCAGAAGGGCATATGATGGCCAAATTAACAATGAGCGAAATGGAAGAGGCCATGAGAACATTAAAGAAAAGGAAATCTCCCGGAAAAGACGGGATAACAAACGAAATGCTGATGGGGCTGGGCCAAACAGCGAAGAGGAAACTGCTATCAGTCCTGAACCAAAGCTGGAAAAGGAGTATTGTGCCACAGGCATGGAAAGACGCAGTACTGGTACCAGTACCAAAAAAAGGAAAGGACAAAACAGATCCAAATGGATACAGGCCTATCAGCCTACTGAGCTGTGTCGGCAAACTGATGGAACGTATGATAAACACCAGACTGATGTGGCATCTGGAAGAAAAACGAATACTAATTCCACAGCAAGCCGGCTTTAGACAGCACAGATCCACTGAGGACCAGGTCATCCTCATAGCCCAGGAAATAGAAGATGCCTACCAGGCACAGAAACACACAGTAGCGGTTTGGGTGGACCTGGAAAAGGCATTTGACAAAGTCTGGAAAGACGGACTTAGAGTCAAGCTAAGGAGAAGTGAAGTTTGTGGGAGAAAACCACATGCACAATATTCTCGCTTTCAATCAAACCCCAAAATACCAAATTAAGTTTAAATGGCAAATTCCTGCAGCCAAACGACAACCCAAACTATCTGGGAGTCACATTTGATCGGCGCATGACATGGAAAAGTCAGATCGAGAGAAACCGAATGAGAGCCAGAGAAAGAATTGCAATCATGAGGATACTTGCTGGCACAAGCTGGGGAGCAGACGAAAGCATACTAAAGAAACTGTACACTGGAAGAGTGAGACCAGTTCTCGAGTATGGCTTTGCGGCATGGACAAGAGCAGCAAAGGCGAACTTCGATAAAGTTAGCAAACTTCAAAACCAAGCCACGAGAGTTATAACAGGAGGCATGAAGTCAACGCCAATTGTAGAACTTGAAAAGATTACAAAACTGCAATCCATGACCGATAGAAGAGACTGCAGAGCCCAGCTGCAGTCAGAGAAACTCCGAAGACTGACTGACCATCCAATGCACCAGAGACTAAACAATTTGGGAAATGGGAAACTAAAGCGGAGAAACTTTGCAGAAATAGCCAAAGCAAAGATGCACGAAGATCCCATAAACGCACTAACAACACCAAAGCCCATCACTACTGTTCGAAAACCTACCTGGAGGCAGGATATATTTCCAGAGGTGGTAGAAAATATACCAGGTATTGGAAACAAAAACTGCCAGACTGAAAAAGAAAGAAGAGATACTACCCTAAGCTTTATATCGAAAAACTACCCAAGCATGGACTGGACCCATGCATACACCGACGGTTCTGTAACAAACACTACACAGAACGGAGGTTCAGGAGCAATCCTGAACCTACCAAATGGCAGACAAATAACACTGTCATTCGCTACTGGTAAGTACACAAGCAATTTCAGAGCGGAGGCAGAGGCACTGAGGGCGGCAGTGGAAGAAATGGTGACACATAAAGAAAATGAAAGCCATACAGTCCTGCTTACAGATGCTCTGGCCGTAGTCACAGCGCTAAAAAGCCAGAAAAACACTGAGCTTAATGACTTAATAGCAGCACTCTGTTAACTATGCCGGCAGTCCGCAACAAAAAGGGTAGTTGTACAGTGGGTCCCATCACACTGCAACATACAAGGCAACGAGGAGGCAGACAAACTGGCAAAAGAAGGTGCAAGACTACCACAAACAGATACTAGTATGACATACGAAGAGTCAAAACGGCTTATTTAAGCCAGATACATGACCAAATGGGAAACCGAACATACTGGTTACACCAAAAACGATGCCTATTACCAGTTGAACAGAAGAGAGCAGGTCGTTGTCTTCAGACTTCGTAGTGGCCACAATAGACTGAGGTACCACCTATTCAACAAATTGAAGATAGGTGGTACCGACGAATGCCCGTGTGGTACCGGTAAAATGACCGCTGAACATATGCTGCAGAACTGCCCGACATACGAGGAACAGAGAGAGCAGATGTGACCGGCCATCACCAGTGGAACCACAAGACAAGCTCTATGGCAGTGTCGACAGCCTCAGGATGACCGCCGCTTTTTTCGAAAAAAATAATGGTTACTGTCTGACTGCGAACGAAGAAGAAGAGGAAGAAGAATACAGTCAAGAACAAAACATCGTCTTTGTAAACACAGAGAAAGCATTTGACCGAGTGGATAGAAACAAGCTATGGGGGATCCTAGAAAACTTTGGAGTGCAAGAACAATTATTGAGGAATATTATAGCAATGTATAAAAACAGCCGCAGTACTGTGAGAACACCAAGCGGACTCACTAAATCGTTTGCAGTTACGACAGAGATAAGACAGTGATGTGTACTATCACCACTTTTGTTCATTGTATACATGGATCAAATAACAACTGAAGCAAAACCAGAAACCACCACAATGAACTAGCTCCTTTTTGCAGACGATCAGAGTTTCTTTCATTCCGTTCAACAAAACCTCCAAGAACATCTTAATGCCGTTACCGAAACCTGCGATATATATAATATGCGGATGAATACAGCAAAGATGGAGAAAACGAAAATCAGCAAAATGGAGAAAATACCAAATATACAGGTAAAAAGTGCAGAAGTCAGAGACATTGTAATATGTGGGCAGTGTGTTCGTAGAAGACAGAAGACTAGATAAAAAGGTGGAATCACGAACACAGAAAGAAAAGTGGATTACGAACACAGAAAGAAATATGGAATCACGAACATAGAAAGAAATGTGGAATCACGAACACAGAAAGTAAGGTGGAATCACGAACACAGAAAGTAAGGTGGAATCACGAACACAGAAAGAAAGGTGGAATCACGAACACAGAAAGTAAGGTGGAATCACGAACACAGAAAGAAAGGCGGAATCACGAACACAGAACGTAAGGTGGAATCACGAACACAGAAAGAAAGGCGGAATCACGAACACAGAAAGAAAGGCGGAATCACGAACACAGAAAGAAAGGCGGAATCACGAACACAGAAAGAAAGGTGGAATCACGAACACAGAAAGTAAGGTGGAATCACGAACACAGAAAGTAAGGTGGAATCACGAACACAGAAAGAAAGGCGGAATCACGAACACAGAAAGTAAGGTGGAATCACGAACACAGAAAGTAAGGTGGAATCACGAACACAGAAAGAAAGGTGGAATCACGAACACAGAAAGAAAGGCGGAATCACGAACACAGAAAGTAAGGTGGAATCACGAACACAGAAAGACAGGTGGAATCACGAACACAGAAAGAAAGATGGAATCACGAACACAGAAAGAAAGGCGGAATCACGAACACAGAAAGTAAGGTGGAATCACGAACACAGAAAGAAAGGCGGAATCACGAACACAGAAAGTAAGGTGGAATCACGAACACAGAAAGTAAGGTGGAATCA
Organism: Ariolimax columbianus; assembly: GCA_036924085.1. Classification (NCBI taxonomy): domain Eukaryota; kingdom Metazoa; phylum Mollusca; class Gastropoda; order Stylommatophora; family Arionidae; genus Ariolimax; species Ariolimax columbianus. The sequence goes on from JAVGWX010000002.1 coordinate 101,263,517, forward strand.
CGAACACAGAAAGTAAGGTGGAATCACGAACACAGAAAGAAAGGCGGAATCACGAACACAGAAAGTAAGGTGGAATCACGAACACAGAAAGAAAGGCGGAATCACGAACACAGAAAGTAAGGTGGAATCACGAACACAGAAAGAAAGGTGGAATCACGAACACAGAAAGCTAATGCCGTTTCCTATCAACTCTCACTATTACTAAGACACAAACACATTCCAACGAAGACAAAGAGACAGCTGATTAAAATAATTGTATACCACCAGTAGCGAGTGATACGCAGATGAAATGAAGCATAGCACAACCGCCTGGAGGACCATGATCCACCTTCATCAGCACGCTCGGGATGTGAGGAAAGCTACAACAACCCACCACTTAAGGTCCTTGTCACTGGGCGTGCAAAAGAGTAACCTACTCATTGTGGGCATTCGCAAACAACATATATAAATATATTCAGGGGCAGAACATTTTTACGGTGGCTCACGAGTCAGTCAAAAGTATCCCCAGTCAGCATGATCTGACTACAGTCGTGCAATTTATATTAACAAATGTAAACTAGGCACGAATTCACTTTTATTTCTACATAACAACGCGTATCAAACCAAAATATATTGTATCACTAACACAGTATGAGCTTATTTCTACATAACAACGCGTATCAAACCAAAATATATTGTATCACTAACACAGTATGAGCTTATTTCTACATAACAACGCGTATCAAACCAAAATATATTGTATCACTAACACAGTATGAGCTTATTTCTACATAACAACGCGTATCAAACCAAAATATTTTGTATCACTAACACAGTATGAGCTTATTTCTACATAACAACGCGTATCAAACCAAAATAGTTTGTATCACTAACACAGTATGAGCTTATTTCTACATTACAACACGTATCAAACCAAAATAGTTTGTATCACTAACACAGTATGAGCTTATTTCTTCATAAGAAAAATGCACTACTGTCAGAGGCTTGGCGTGTGTCCTTGAACATGCTTGGTAGTTTTAGCGCTGTAGTACCATTTATCGATGGTTTTAGTAGGTTTAAATTGTGGTAGTGGAGGTCCATTTAGATTCACCGTCATAAACTAGCTTATGTACAATCTATTCGAACAGCAATGCTATTAATAATCGTTCGATTGTCGTTATGTAGTAATGATTAAAAACTGATTATTTTGTTCCTCATCAAGGACAATTTTTTTTACTTGTCACAGACGAGCGCTTTTTTGCCAAGACATATATATATATAGACAACCTACCGTACTGCACACTTCCCAGGAACTTATAACAGCCAAATAGGTGGCGGTTGTAAGAAGCGACGTTCTGCAAAGGACATGCTGCTTATTTTATATATATATTCACATTCGAAAGTACACAAATCTCCTCTTCAACTGTGTGCTAATTGTACATTGTTTCTACAGGAATGGGTGATTCAAGCTAAAGTCAAACAAATGTATCTGGTTAACACTGAGAGAACGAACGCTTTGGAAATTTGCAAAGTTGACTAGAAACCTACTCAAACGACATACAACATAGACGGTCAAAGACTAGAATAGATCAAGAAATGTCCATAACTTCAAGATATAATAGCAGAAAGTGGAAGATGGAAGTGAAGAGTCTATCTTTCCTTCTATGTTCTTTGAACACTAAACAAGCAGAAACAAGTGCTCCAGTTTGAATGACGTAACGCCACTTGTCTAAGATCTTTATGTTTTGTTAGACCCATTCTGATGATCGTTCTGCGAAGTCTCTTTTCGCAATCCTGGTTTTTTGCTGCAAACTGGGGCCTACATAACTGCTTGTAATGGACGTCTGTTGTTTTTCATTCTAATCACATAGGGATGGGCAAATGTGTTTTCACGAACAAGAGCCATTAATTTACATCTAAGCCGCTCACTCAGATATTAAAAACGAGAGCAATCAGGTTCTATGTATGTTCGTCGTTGCTGTAAGACGTAGAAACATGGACAACGAACATATGTTTTTTAGAGGAGAATGACTGTATTTTAAAAGTGGATGTATCAGGTCAGGTCAGGTCATCCCGTAATCAATGAGGTTGTTAGGGCAAACATGAAGACATCCTGACAACCCTACGCCACCCTTCTTTGTCAGCGGCCGCTGCCTGTGCCTCTTCTGGTCAGAGATTGGTCCATTCTTTTATGTTGTTCTCCCACCTCTTTTTGGGACGACCTCTTGGTCGTCTGCCTGGACGTATAGAATGTATAGAAGAAGAAAAATTGGTGCTGGCGGGTGGAAATCCCATGGAAAGAAAAGAAAACAAATAATAGAGTTTGGAGAAATTAGAAGTGAGATCTGTTGGTGACATCAGAAGACATAACACCTTGCCTTCTAGTTTAAAAAATGCAATTAGGGCGTTTCCATGGCAACATACTTTTCCTGTGTGCTTGTCTTGCCAGCGACTCTTGCTTAGTTCTTGTTTGTGTTATCGTCTCGGTGAGGTATCTAACCATACCCTTTTTTAAATTTTGATTAAACTCAACCTAAATCAACTTTTACAATTTGTTTTCATGTTTTTTTTTCTCATTATATACATCCACAGGGCCGCTGCAGCCTCGCCTTATTTTAATTTTGCTTAGTTCATCACGCTTGAAAAACTATTCTGGTAGTCAGTTTGCTGTAGCTCTTCTTCCATGCAGCGGAGTATTGGAGATGGAAGAAAGGAGACAACTTTGTTGTTGTGCCATTCAAGGCTTCTGAGCAGGCTAGTCACCGCGGGATCTATATTGTTGAACCTAGTCTCGCTAGTCAGACTTCTAAATGGAACTTATTTCCATGAGCAAGATTTGAATGTGAAGTGGGGTAAAACATGAAGTTTTCGATCTGGAGGTTCCAAGATGCGAAGTGAATAATCTTACAGCAGCCATCGGCTCATAGCTGACTGCCTGCATCAGAGTCAGCGATCCAAAACTGGTCAAGACTATTCTTCCTCAAGTGACAGCCCTGTAAACAGACTGCAGCCTGACTAAGACAGTATGGATTGAAGAGGGAAAACAAACCAGATCCCAATACCGTTGTGCTGAAATCGGATGTATTGGGTCGAGAAGCGCTCATATCGCAGCCTCGCTGTAAATTACGACACATCGTCACAAACATCATTTTCAGGACGAACGCAGAAGAAGAAACATCCACTGTCAAAGAAGAACCACTAAAACATACTTACACAGTAATGTAGGCCAAGAAGCAACATCAGAGACATTGAAAAAAAAGCTGTTACAAAGGCGATTTCAACAATAGGAAAAGAATCAATCAATACACACACACTTGAAGAAACAGTCACCAACACAGCCTATGCTAAAAGAGTTGCAGAGAGCTTTACTACACTATCCACAGATATTAAATCAGTCGAAAAAGAATGGGAAACGTTTAAAGTAATTTAATAAAAGCAGCTAAAGAAACATGTGGTACGGTAAAGTCAAGAGGTTGAAGACCGTTAAAAACAGCACGGCGGAGCGACGTCAAAACAGCTACCAAAGAGAAGAAGAATAGCTACAAAGCATGGGCTATAAGCAAAAAGGAGCAAGACTATGTCGACTATCAGGATGCAAAAACCACGCAGTTGACAATTAAGGTGACTAAATCTAAGTCTTGAAAAGAGTATGGGAAACTTCATAATGCGGATTACAAAAATGCAACAAAAAATTACTACATGAAAATAAAAAATATGAGAAAAAGAGATGATTGTTATAATCCAACAGAAATAAATAACGACGGAAATGGAATCGCAATAAAGGATCCTCAACTTTAGTCCGTGTGTCAATTCATAAACTTAACGTTATGGATATTTTAAGGCTGCATGCGAAAAATCATTTTTAATCTGACATGCAGTTTAGTAGAAAATTGCTTCGGATATTGCTTATGAATTAAAAGACGGACTATATTCCCGAACAGATGGCAGCAATACTTTAAAAAACTTCTCAATTTACCAACGGCTGGGATCAATGACAAACAGCATACCAACGATAACGAATGAAAGGAACTACAGCCAAATATCCCACTTTCAGAAATCAGATATACTTTACAAGCTCCTTCTAGCAGATGTCCAGGGCCTGGAAAAATTCCTGTTGAATTAATTAAAGTAGCCAATGGGGTAGGGATAGTGTGGCTACATCGATTGTCTAACATAATATGGATTTCTTAGGAAATGCCAGAAGATTGGAGAAATGCAATAATAATCCCAATATGGAAAAGTAGCCAAAAGAGACTGCACAAAATATAGAGGAATATCGCTCTGAGTCACACTGGCAAAATATTTTGTAGAATTTTTGAAAAAAGATTGCGCTATATCATCGAACCTCAGCTCAATGATACTCAGACGGGATTTAGAAAGCGCTTTAGCTGTTCAGATGCAATGTGTACACTCCGGCAATTGATAGAGAAAACAATTGAATACGATCAGGAACTGCATGTTCTGTTTGTAGATCAAGAAAAACTTTTAATCAGGTGGATAGACATCATCTATGGAAAATATGACACACTATGGAGTAACCGATGACCTAATTAACCTGTGCAAAAGTCTCTACACCACTAGCCAGTGCTATATTCAAACAATAACCGGACTCTCAGCAAAATTTCATATCAAATTAACAAGTTCGACGAGGATTACATACGTTAGTCATTATATACGTAGACCACATTTGTAATACAGCCAACCCAAATGAATGTAACAGCATTGGTGAACTCTTGAATGAATTTATTTTTGCTGACGATCAAGCAGTCATAGAAACTTCAGAGATGTAATTGCAGCAACAACAAATCGATAAACTACATACAGCTTGTAAAGAATTCAGCATGAAAATCATTGTTGAAAAACCGGAGGTCATGAAAATATCTAGAATAGCTGGAGACATCAAAATCGTCATTGAAAATCAGGAGAAAGATTTCACATACTTAGGAAGCACGTTATCGGCAGACGGAAGAATTTCGGCGGACATCCAACAAAAATGCTATAAGGAAAATCAGATCATTGGAAAATTAACGATAATATTTAATTGCATGCACGTAACAATAACTACCAAAAGAGTTTTATACAACACGATTTTCGGTCCGACACTATGATATCAATGTCAAAACTGGACACTGACATCAAATTAAAAACGCCACATCGTAACAACAGAAATGAAATGCTTGCGAAAAATATTGAGCGTAACAAAGAGAGACATGATCAGAAACGATGAAATCAGGAGTCTGGTGGAAACAACACCAGTATTAGACTACATTAAAAGACAGCCACTAAAATGGTTTAGCCACGTAACAATGCTACCACAACACATCACAAACAAGCAATCCTATTTAGATACAAGGTGTTCAAAGCCAAAGGCAGACCACGAAAAATGTGGCTTACAGACATATCCGAGGGAGTAAATGCTGTACATCAGGCACACAGATGGGCTCGTTCTAAAGATCTCTTCATAATCTGACGCTGAAAAGCCTAGCAGGATTAGCGAAGAGAAGAAGAAGAAAGTTACAGCAGCGATTTCAACAACACACGTTCTTCAAAGCTAATACAACAGCGATTTCAACAACACATTTTTTTTAAAGAGAGTACAAGGGTAATGTCAAAAATACAATCAACATTTTTCATTAACAGAATATTATGTTCATTTTTTCTCTTATGTGTCATGCATGAAACCATATATCAGGTCTCATGAGTCACATCAGAGTCACATCTGAAACCATATATCACATCAAGTCATGCATGAAACCATATATCAGATTTCATGAGTGAATCTTGAAACCGTATGTCAGGACGCATTTTTCATATTTGAAACTATGTCAGGACTCATGAGGCATGCCTGAAACCGTAGATAGAAACTAATCACAGAGAACTGTTGAGGCTAGGTATAAATACGTACACTTTAGGCTTAGATCAATGGGTAGATTCTTGCACTTAGGCTTAGATCATTGGGTAGATTCTTGCACTTTAGGCTTAGATCATTGGGTAGATTCTTGCACTTTAGGCTTAGATCATTGGGTAGATTCTTGCACTTTAGGCTTAGATCATTGGGTAGATTCTTGCACTTTAGCTCAGATTAAAGGGTAGATTCTTGCACTTTAGGCTTAGATCATTGGGTAGATTATTGCACTTTAGGCTTAGATCATTGAGTAGATTCTTGCACTTTAGGCTTAGATCATTGGGTAGATTCTTGCCCTTTAGCTCAGATTAAAGGGTAGATTCTTGCACTTTAGGCTTAGATCATTGGGTAGATTCTTGCACTTTAGCTCAGATTATAGGACAGACTCTTGCACTTTAGCTCAGATCAAAGGGTAGATTCTTGCACTTTAGCTTAGATCATTGGGTAGATTCTTGCACTTTAGCTCAGATTATAGGACAGACTCTTGCACTTTAGCTCAGATCAAAGGGTAGATTCTTGCACTTTAGCTTAGACCATAAGGTAGATTCTTGCACTTTAACTCAGATGATATGGTAGATCATTGCACTTTAGCTCAGATCATAGTGTAGATCCTTGCACTTTAGCTTAGATCATAGGGTAGATCCTTGCACATCAGCTCAGATCACAAACACGTAACGCGTAGTCATGACCGACTGTAGGAAAATGCGACTTGGCTGGTAGCTCTCAACTGAGTGTTTGGTTTACCATTTCCTTGCAATGATGTCGTTTCATTTCTCAGTGTTGCAAAAGCTTCTTCTCACTCAGTCTGAGGTTGCTCATCAGGCTACATCTCCACTTGGATCTGTCTGGAGTTTCGTCTTCCCATGATGTCAAAACCATACCCCGTCGCTCCTCCATATGCCGTTTGCACATATCTTTAAATCTCAGCTAAATATAAAGAATATCTATGAAGATTGGACCATCTACGATATGATGAACATCACCAAGCCATCGTAGTTTGCTGCATAGGAGAGTGTAGATGCCTGTGAGATCGATGCTTGAATCGAGGCTTCCACCACTACAAAAATGCGCAAAGTCATTGAATGGAGGCTTCCACCACAACGAGAATGCATAAACTCCTTGAATCGAGGCTTCCACCACAACAAGAATGCACAAAGTCCTTGAATGGAGGCTTCCACCACTACGAGAATGCACAAAGTCCTCGAATCGAGGCTTCCACCACTAAAAGAAGGCACACAGTCCATTGAAGTGCTTTTCCACAACTACAAGAAGTCACAACACCCGTTAATGTATGCGTCCTATGAGCAATAGCTGCAATGGTATCCCTATACTTCGTACGGTGGGCGAAGATGGAGTACGGAGAAAATCAGGTATTCCATAAGTCCACATCTAAGGTTATCTGCAATGGATCTCCAACGTCCTCCGTCTCTTACCTTGATGGGAAAATCTGCCAGATACCTGCTCTCCGTCTAGTGATATTAAAACTCACATCATTGTTAACCTCTGGAACGTTCGTACTACAACCTTTCCTTCCATTATTGTTTTCAGAATAGGTGTTATGTTCTTTCCAGTGACAATATTTCCCTATTTATGCACCCTTAATTTGATCGTCTATTCCTAGGCATGTGCACGATAATACATACATTCGATCCCATTGACTTCTTAATTGGGAGTCAAAAATAGATCCACTGTAATATTAATCTCATCCATACCTAATGTCCCTCTCATCCATACCTAATGTCCCTCTAATCCATACCCAATGTCCCTCTCATCAATACCTAATGTCCCTCTAATCCATACCTAATGTCCCTCTGATCAATACCTAATGTCCCTCTCATCCATACCTAATGTCCCTCTCATCCATACCTAATGTCCCTCTCATCAATACCTAATGCCCCTCTCATCCATACCTAATGTCCCTCTCATCAATACCTATGTCCCTCTCATCAATACCTAATGTCCCTCTAATCCATACCTAATGTCCCTCTCATCAATACCTAATGTCCCTCTAATCCATACCTAATGTCCCTCTCATCAATACCTAATGTCCCTCTCATCCATACCTAATGTGCCTCTCATCCATACCTAATGTCCCTCTCATCCATACCTAATGTCCCTCTCATCAATACCTAATGTCCCTCTAATCCATACCTAATGTCCCTCTAATCCATACCTAATGTCCCTCTCATCAATACCTAATGTCCCTCTCATCAATACCTAATGTCCCTCTCATCAATACCTAATGTCCCTCTCATCCATACCTAATGTCCCTCTCATCCATACCTAATGTCCCTCTAATCCATACCTAATGTCCCTCTAATCCATACCTAATGTCCCTCTCATCCATACCTAATGTCCCTCTAATCCATACCTAATGTCCCTCTCATCAATACCTAATATCCCTCTAATCCATACCTAATGTCCCTCTAATCCATACCTAATGTCCCTCTAATCCATACCTAATGTCCCTCTCATCCATATCTAATGTATATCTAAAGTCTTCCCCGTTCACCCCCCCCCCCCCCCTCTCCTTCATATTTAATGTCCCTCTCATGTAAATTTTAAGTACCATAGCAGAAAGTGCAGTTGGGGATGAACTATTTGAGACTTCATTGTGCTAAGACGAAGCTTGCGTGAGGTGGAGTGGTCAGTTCCTTTCCCCGCTGCCTCTCTTTCCTTAAAGTAGGTCATTTGTTTCCATTTACAAATGAATCCTCTGTACAGCTGGGTCTACTAAAGCGTGTCGGTAGCGGGAGTTGAACTCCGAACCTTTGCCTTGAAAAGCAAGTGCTCTATCCCTACACAAAGCAGGGGACGCGTAGTCTAGAGCTTAAGTGACACGGCCCCAAAACCGAAGGTGTTGTGTTCGCACCGGCCGCTACCCCGGGGATGCAAATCCTTAGAAAATGAATGCTGAAAAAAGCTGACACATAAAATGTATGCCGAAGTCGGATGCACTGGGCCGACAGGCGCAAAATAAAAACATAGTGCAACGTATACCGGTTTGGGGAATAGAGAAAAAACAGACAACCACACCCCCACCCCCCCCCATCCCCCCCCCGCCCCCCCCCCCCCCAAAATACACTAAGCAGACGCTTACGCACTCCATGCACATTGTAAAAGATGGCTAAATAGAGTTCTGCATGGGAACAAGAAAACCCATCACGCTAAACAAACTGCTACAGCGACAAATGTTGCAATAGTCCCCAATGTCATCTAGCGAAGGCTTCCTAAAGTAAGCCACCAGCAGCGATAACCCTATACTCCGGCTGGAGTGAAGAGACTGTCCACACAAGCCATATCAAATTTAAGACCTCTGTGCAGGATTTTTTCAGCCGTGTGATACCAAGAACGAAATGAATAGAGCCACTGTGAACTCTCATGCGCGCTGTTAAAGGGTGACTTACGAGGGTTGTACTTGGGGCTGGCAACCTCATTATGTACAAATTATATTTCCAGTATACTTAGCCACTGCATACAATCGATACCGGCTTCTTGTAAATGGACGAGCTGTAATTAAAAGATTTGTTTCATGCGAGGGGGATTCAAATGAAAACATTCAAATTGAGATAGAAATGACAGATACCTTGCCTTTGTATTGTGGCTTGTTAATATAGTTGCTAAAGATGTCAAGAGTGTCATCACGATGCAGACGAACAACATGACGTCATAACTGCAGCTAAAAGATGGCCGCCCCACTACTGGCATGCACCAAACAAGAGCAGCTTTCTGTTACCCAGTTTTTTTAGCAGCAAAGATGTGAAGCCTTTAGAAATTCATCGGCGGATAAAGGTCCAGTACGGTGATGCATGCCTTTCAATTCATCGTGTATGAGTGGAGTAAGAAGTTCCAAAACTGCTTGTGTTCTGTGACAGACTGTTCACGACCTGGACAGGAACACCGAGTGGTGACCTCAGAGTCGATTGCAAGCGTTGACTGCCTCGTAAAGAAAAATCGCCGTTTAACTGAGTGAAAGGCATGCATCAACGTAGGGGACTGTCATTCGCCGATTAATTTCTTTAGATTACACATCTTCGCTGCTAAAAAACAAGGGGTACAGATCACTGTTCATCTTTTGTGCATGTCGATAGTGGTGTGGCAATATTTTAACTGCAAGTATGACGTCAGGTTGTTCGTAGGCACCATGATGGCGCGTACAGCACACGCTTGACATCCTTAGCAACCATATTAACAAGGTCTTCTAATTTCTAGTCAACTTTGAAGGTTTTCATTTGAAGCTTCCTCGTATTTGAGCTAAAAAGTGAATGATTGTAAATATTTCTTCGTCAGTTCTAAATCTCCCGCTACCAGGCCTTGAAAAGGGTTTTGCAAGTAGCAGAATGTTGTCCGGAGAACATAATATGTTGTGTCGTAGTTTACAGCTCGACTGCGATATTTGCACCTTTTAGTCCGACACATCCGACTTCATGAGGATTGAAAATGTTTGAAAACAGGCCTCTTTTAAAAAGGGCTAGTTACAAATTGAGTCTGTACTTCACATTGGAGGGAAAAGGTTAATAATGGCCGCTTTCTACTCAGGTTTAGGGATATCTTTCTGTACCTCGAAAAGCAATTGAGACACTATGACTTTCGTGTTTAATTGGGTAACTCGGCGCTGACACAATAAACAGAGCTTCAGTGACAAGCTTAACTACATTATAATCGAGTATCCGTGGCAGAAATAATTTGCGATTCGATTCATATAGAGTACTTCCCTGTCAGATCGTAATGAGATGTCAGTTTCATCTTCTGGTCGACGATTACTTGCGGGAAAGATAATATACGCAACTCGGTGTCATGTCATTTGTCAACATGTTTTTTAAAGATACGTGGGGAGATATAGTTTAATTTCGTGTGTCATCCCTTCGTTATTTTCAATCCACGCAATTGGAGTGTTTCTTTTATACTGTCAAACTTGAATTACCTTTGTTTTGGGTAGACAGACAGACATATAGATGGATGGATGTGTGGATGAATGTATGGGTGGGCGGATGGGGGGACGGGCAGGCAGACAGATACACTTGTAGATGAATGGATGGATGGGTGGGTGGTAGGATGGATCGACGGACGGACTGACTGACGGACAGACGGAAGATAGATGGATGGATCAACTGGTGGATGGACGGTCGAACGGACAGACGGACAGATAGACAGACATTTAGGTGTAATACATGATGGAGGATGAATGAATGGATACATAATCTGGTGGTTTAGAATATGGATATATTCAATCAATGGACGAATCCATAAATGGATTAATGGAGGCATTGATGACTAGAAAGACTAGTGGTTTTGGATTTATCGATGGATGCATAAATAGAAATATAAATAAAATGCATCATTTTGTTATTCCAAGCATGATAATCGTGTGATCGCCAGCCATCTTGGTCTGTAATAAAATAAAACTCATTATATATGCACAAGAGATTTCCTTAATGACCATTTAATGTCCACCGCTGAATGCGCATTCCTTCAATTTATCATGAAGTACGATAATTTATTTTTGGTTTATTTTGTTCTTTAAAGGTGGAAAAACTGGCAGCAAAAAAAATGTATCGGCTAAAGAGAATTTTTAAGACCATTGAACGGGAACCCAGTGAATGAATTATAGGAACACAAAAAAATTAAATACATATATTAATAAATACGCAGGATGTAACATTGCCGTTAAATTAAAAAACGATTACAGAGAATGTCAAGATTTGAATTAAGAATCCGTAAGATATACAGCTAGGAGTACATACGGAAACGGCCGAGCTCGATCGATATAAATAATGTTTTATTGACGCAAGTAATGATATATCAGTCTACAACAATGTAGAATTATGTTAATAACATTATAAAGGGATATGTCGTGAGCGTAAAGGGAGAAGTTGAAATTGGTTAAAATTTACGTTAAAGGAAATGTTGAGCGAGGAAAACGCAGAGATGTAAAGCTGTGATAAAAGTTTAAAGCATACATCGGCATGCATACAAATCAAAGTCTCACATAGTGTGCGGACAAGACAAGAGAATGAAAACGCTAAAATTGGAAGGATACATCGAGATGTGAACAAATATGGGATTCTCTCAGAGCGTGCCAACAAGACACGAGAATGAACACGCGAAAGTGGGAAGGCTACACCGAGATGTGAACAAACATGGGATTCTCTCAGAGCGTGCCGATAAGGAAAAAGGTAGGATTTAATGTCAACAATGCGAAGAGTTTGTATATGGCGACTCAGTGCTGTTGCCAAAACAGTTCTCATTTAGCATGGCTTTTACTTATTTAACTTTATTTGAGTTTATATTACATTTAGCATTAGTAATTAGCGTTAGAATTAGTTGTAGTTGTAGTAGTGGCCGTAGTATTGGAAGTAGCAATAATAGTTGTGGTAGAAGTAGTAGTAGTAGTAGTAGTAGAAGAAGTAGTAGTAGCAGTAGTAGTAGTAGCAGTAGCAGTTGTAGTAGTAATAGTAATAGAAGTAATAGCAGCAGTGGAAGCAGAAATAGTAGTAATTGTGGTGGTAGTGTTGTTTTTCTTTCTTTGCGTTCAGGATCTTTTGGTCATGCTATATCTGCATGCCAGTCGCCATGATGATGTCTGGAGTCTTCACCAGGTCTGAGCGGCTGCCCCACAGCTTTTGTCTCATCTCCTCACCCTCTGGCCAGATCTGGTGCCTCATTTCCCTATAGATTGGGCATTCCTGTATAATATGTTCAGGGTTCTGGCCTGCTGTTCCACATGGGCACTCATCGGTGTGTGAGATCTTCAGTCGGTAAAGATGTTCTGGTAGTCTGCAGTGTTCAGTTCTCCGACGAAATAAGGTAGTTTGTTGATTTCTTTTGAGTTGGTAAATTCGGTCTGGTGTACTGCTTATGTTTCTGTCTTTTCTCCAACGGTGTATATACTGATTTCTGATGATGTTCTTGATCTCTCTGTATGGTACTCGATGATTATACTGTGCTCTTTTGCTGCCATCTTTTGCTAAAGCGTCATCTCTCTTGTTTCCTGTGATTCCGCAATGGGATTCCACTAGAGCGCTTTTGTTGACGATCTCTAGATTTGCTAGTTGTGCTCTGATCTCTGATAACAGTGGTTCGTTGTTTGTTTTTTTGGATTGTCTCAAATAGTACTCAGCAGTCTGTGAATAGAGCTATTTTTGTTGGTGGTTGCCTTTCTGTTTGAAGTATTCTCAGTGCTCGCAGGAGGGCCATCGATTCTGCTCTAAGGTTTGTGGACAACTTTCCTGTTGGGAGGGTCTCTTCTGTTATATTTCCACTTTTGTGTCTTATGAATATGCCTCCTCCCCCGTTTCGACATGCCCCCTCTGCCGAACCATCTGTGAACACCTGTGTCCATTCCTTGGTATTATATTTCTCCTCAATCATTCCTTGTGCTAAGGTTTTTAGCTCGTGGACACTGTTTGTCTTTTCTTCTGATTTCTGGTATCTCTGTACTTATTGCGATGTTGTTTACGTTGCAGCTTGGCTCTTCATAGTTGATACACATTTCTATTTCTGCAAGTCGGTTGGATATTAGCTCTCCATATTTTTTGTGTAGTCGGTTTGATATATGGACTAAGCTTGTTTTCTTTAGTCTATTTTTAACTGGCTGTTTCAGTTTGATATGTATGAGATGGTAAGGTACTGGTAGCACCTTTTCACTATGTGTCAGCACTCGTTCATCTCGTCTAATATTTAGGGGTCTTATATTTGTATATGTTTCCATTGTCTGGATTCGTGTAGTCTTCATTCCTCCTGTTATTATCCTTCAGCCAGAGTTTTGAATTTTCTTTAGGCGTTCCGTATTTGTTTTTGATGATGTGGTCCAGGCTGTTATGCCGAATTCAAGTACTGTCCTGACTGTGCCAGTATATACATTTTTAAGGATGTTGCTTTTTGCACCCCAGCTTGTCCTGGCCAGCTTCTTCATAAGGGATAGTTTTCTGGATTCTCTTGTATGTGTTCCTTTCATGTAAGTCTCTTGTCCATTTTAATTCCAAGATACACATGGGTATTTTCTTGTACAAGCTCTTTACCATTTAGATTAAGTTTTGTTTCTTCCTTGGTGTTGGACAGTGAGAAGCATATTGTAACTGTCTTTAAGATGTTAATCTGCAATCCCCAATCTGTAACCCACTTTCCGACAGTGTCCAGTGCTGTCTGTATTCTATTTTTAGCCGTTGGTAGTTTTTCTTCAGCATGCTACCTTGCAAAATCATCAGCTTGTAGGGTACTGGATACTTTCTTTGGAAGTTGTACCGCTATATCGTTTATGAACGGGATAAAGTGGGTAGGAGATCTGACTCCTCCCTGGAGTACGCCTTGTTGGAGAGTTATTATATGGCTCAGTGATCCATCTAATTTCACTCTTGCTGTTCTGTATCGGAGGAAGTCTCGTATCTAGCTGTACATTCCCCCTTCTATTTTGTTGTTTAATAGTTTTTAGTCCTTCTCTCCATACCTTGTCAAAAGCTTTTGCCATATCCCAAAAGACTCCAAGTACTTTTTCCTTACCCTGGAACGCATTTTCTATTTCTTCAGTTAGGTACACTAGGTGGCTTTATGTGCTGCAGTTTTTTTTCTATAGGCTTACTGTGAATTGAGTAGGAGATGGTGTTTTCCATATGTTTTTTTAGTCTTGCGTTTAGGTGGTAGTGGTAATAGTAGTAGTAGCAGTAGTAGCAGTAGTAGTAGTGGTAGTTGTAGTAATAGTAGAAGTATTGATAGTAACAGTGGTATTATTAGTCGTAGCATTAATGGTAGTGGTAGCGGTAGTAATATTATTGGCAGTAGTAGTGGTAGAAGTTTATATAGTTTTGATGGCATTACTGGTAGTAGTAATGGTGGTAGTAGTAGTAGTAGTGTTGGTAGAAGACGTAGTAGTAGAAATGGTAGATGTAATGATGGTGGTAGTGCTAGCAGTAATCGTAGCAGTGGTCGTAGTTGCAACAATTGTTATAGTTTTAATAATAGTAGTAGTAATATTAGTAGTAGTAGCAGTAGTAATAGTATTGGTAGTAGTGATGGTAAAAGTAAAAGTAGTATTGATAGCATTAGTGGTAGTAGTAATGTTGGTAGTGGTTATAGTAGTAGAAGTGGTAGTAGTAGTAGTAGTAGTAGTAGTAGTAGTAGTAGTAGTAGTAGTAGTAATAGTATTGGTAGTAGTACTAGTAGAAGTAGTAGTAGTAGTAGTAGTAGTGGTGGTAGTAGTAGTAGTAGTAGTAGTTGTAATAGTAGTAGTAATAGTACTAGTAGAAGTAGTAGTAGTAGTAGTAGTA
This sequence comes from Ariolimax columbianus, assembly GCA_036924085.1. NCBI lineage: Eukaryota > Metazoa > Mollusca > Gastropoda > Stylommatophora > Arionidae > Ariolimax > Ariolimax columbianus. The sequence goes on from JAVGWX010000002.1 coordinate 101,278,664, forward strand.
GTGGTAGTAGTAGTAGTAGTAGTAGTAGTTGTAATAGTAGTAGTAGTAGTAATAGTAGAAGTAGTAGTAGTAGTAGTAGAAGTGGTGGTAGTAGTAGTAGTAGTAGTAGTAGTAGTAGTAGTGGTGGTAGTAGTAGTAGTAGTAGTAGTAGTAGTAGTAGTAGTGGTAGTAGTAGTAGTAGTGGTGGTGGTAGTAGTAGTAGTAGTAGTAGTAGTAGTAGTAGTAGTAGTAGTAGTTTTAGTAGCAGCAAAAGACAGCATTCGGAGGTTCCGATAGGAATTTTTAACAGGTTCCACAACAATTCTTGCGGTGCCCCTTCCCTTCACAATGATGCATTCTGTTTGTATCCACTACTGTTTTATACCGTTAGATCTAGTCTGTAAGGCATATCCGGGTATGGAAGATGAAGGAGGGATGGATTGATTTTCTGCATTTGAGGCGTTATGCTCATATTCTTGCTCTATTTTAAATTAAATGTTAAAATAAAAACGTTTATAGAAAAGAAAGAAAATCTGATTTAAGTATCTTTGCTAATACTACAATATATATACAATGAGACATAATTCACAAGTAAACATTCTTTTAAATTGTAAAGTAGATAAAATCACCCGAAGACAGTATCAGCAAAGAGTAAAACAAAAGAAAAATATGCCCTTTATTAGTATTTTCTTTACAAAAAGAACTTTCCTGACCTGTTTTAATTAGCAATATCAAACCAAGCCGCGTTCTGTCAAGAAGAATTCAACATCAATAATGCAGTTTAAAAGGTTCTGCCATTTCACATGTTCAGTTTTCATTGGCGCTTCTACGACGGTGTCGGAGAACTGAGACTCTAGTCCGGTCAGGCACAAATAGCTGACCAGGATTTGTCTCAGGGTCAGGCACAACATGCTGACCAGGACGTCCCGTTAGTGTCAGGCAACACATACTGATCAGGACATAGCGTTATTGTCAGGCACAACATACTGACCAAGATGTCCCGTTAGTGTCAGGCACAACATACTGACCAAGATGCCCCGTTAGTGTCAGGCACAACATACTGACCAAGATGTCCCGTTAGTGCCAGGCACAACATACTGACCAGGACATCGCGTTAGTGACAGGCACTATATACTGACCAGGACATCACGTTAGTGCCAGGCACAATATACTGACCAGGACCACTTTCTCTTCCATGTAGCGTTCGCCGGAAAGAGTCTGTTTTTGAAGCGGTCTGGCTGCCGAGATGACGATCAATTTGATCACCGTATTAGTGAGCGTCAGGCACATGAAGTCAAGCATAGCACAACCGCCTTGAAGACAGCGGTCCACCTTCATGAGCACGCTCGAAATGTGAGGAAAGCCACTTAACGCCATTTTCAGTGCTCAAAAAATTGTAAACATACTCATTGTAGGCATTAAACAGCAACAACAAAACTGGGTCAATACCTGCCCCATACAGGATGCGCAGGTAAAGTTATGCAGCATTCTCTGTGACTAAATCTTTATCAAGTTTTTGAAATCCTGTTGGAGAAATTCCGCCACTTCCTATTAGAATCCCAGCCTTCAGCAGACACCAGTGCAACTTTAGACAGCAGTACTCATCTTGAGACTGTGCCTTGTGCCAAATAAAGGAACAGCGTTAGCAATAAAATGCTTGTTTTTGTTGACTCCAGACATATCAGTGTCTTACATGTAGTTCTTCTTTGTCGGTTAGAAATGTCAGTATCTGTTCTTGGATAATAGGGATTGAGGTGTCCTTTGGGAATGTTTTAGGCAGAGAGATTGGACCATTCGTAACATATTTTTCTATTTCTTAGTTAAGATGGAAAGTGTTGTGAAAATGCACATATCATGGGTAAACGGTACTACGCTTCTCGTTTTATAAATACACTTCCACTTGCCTCGGTTTGTATGTTTCTTTCTGTTTTCAATTTCTGCATCTGCCCCTTCACCATAATCATGTGCATGATTAACCTATCAAACTGCACCTTGTTTGGGAATGTGGTTTACAAACAGCTTCTTCTTGCTTCAATTATATGAGTGAGCTCACTTTGAATGTTTTTTAAGCCAAACGTATTTCAAATTAAAATAGTGTTTGTTGGCCCCTTGTTTGACTTTTCTATTGCTCTTTCTTTTATTTCATGTTTTGGGATACCGTTTGACGGAAATACATTTTGGAAAGATAATTTATAATTAAACAGTCTACTGTGTAAAAGTCTAATTTTTTGACGTTTTTAAAGTTCTTGTTCTCTGGCCTTCTTCCTCTCTTTCTAAGCTCGTGCTCCTCTTGTTAAATACATATGTAGTAAGTCTAATTCTCATTGCTCTCCTAGCTTCCTCTCCGCCCTAAATTTAGGCCCAAGTTCAGTCATTTGTCATATACTTCTTCTTCTTCGTCGTACGCAGTCAGACATCAACCTGTATTTTTTCGAAAAAGCAGCGGTCATCCTGGCTGTCGACACTGCCATAGAGCTTGTCTAGTGTTGCCACTGGTGATGGCCACATCGCTTTCTCTGATTCTCGTATGTCGGGCAGTTTTGCAGCAATTGTTCAGCGGTCATTTTCCCAGTACCGCACGTGCATTCGTCAGTGCCACTTATCTTCAGTTTATTGCATAGGTGGTACCTCAGTCTGTTGTGGCCTGTGCGAAGTCTGAAGACCACGATCTGCTCTCTTCTGTTCAACTGGTAATAGGCATCGTTTTTTGTGTAGCCAGTATATTCTGTTACCCATTTGGTCATGTATCTAGCTCTTATAAGCCTTTTTGACTTTTCGTATATCACACTGGTATCTGGTTGTGGTAGTCTTGCACCTTCTTTTGCCAGTCCGTCTGCCTCCTCGTTGCCTTGGATGTTACAGTGGGATGGGACCCACTGTACCACTACCATTTTTGGTGCGGACTGCTGGCATAGTTGACAGAGTACTGCTCTTAAGTCATTAAGTTCAGTATTGTTCTGGCTTTTTAGTGCTGTGACTAGGGCTAGGGCATCTGTAAGCAGGACTGTATGGCTTTCATTTCTATTGCTTGTCACCATTTCTTCTACTGCAGCCCTCAGTGTCTCTGCCTCCGCTCTGAAATTGCTTGAGTATTTTCCAGTTGCCACTAACCGTGTTATTTTTCTACCATTTGGTAGGCTCAGGAATACTCCTGCCCCTCCGTTCTGTGTCGTGTTTTTTACAGAACCGTCGGTGTATGCATGGGTCCAGTCCATGCTTGGGTAGTTTTCCGTTATGTACCTGAGGGTTGTATCTCTTCTTTCTTTTTCAGTCTGGCTGTTTTTGTTTCCAATACCTGGAATGTTTTCTACCACCTCTTGAAATATATGCTGCCTCCAGTTAGGTTTGCGTACAGTAGGGATGGGCTTTGGTGTTGTTAATGCGTTCATAGGGTCTTCGCTCATCTTTGCTTTGGCTATTTCTGCAAAGTTTTTCCACTTTAGTTTCCCATTTCCAAAGTTATTTAGTCTCTTATGCATTGGATGGTCAGTCAGTCTTCTGAGTTTTTCAAGTTATACAATTAGCGTTGACTTCATGCCTGCTGTTATAACTCTCATGGCTTGGTTTTGAAGTTTGCTAATTTTATCAAAGTTCGCCTTTGCTGCTGTTGTCCATGCCGCAATGCCATACTCGAGAACTGGTCTCACTCTTCCAGTGTACAGTTTCTTTAGTATACTTTCGTCTGCTCCCCAGCTTGTGCCAGCAAGTTTCCTCATGATTGCCATTCTTTCTCGGTTTCTCTCGATCTGACTTTTCTATGTCATGCGCCGATCAAATGTGACTCCCGTGTAGTTTGGGTTGTCGTTTGGCAGCAGGTATTTGACGTTAAGACTTATTTTGGTGTTTTGCGGTTTGTTTGAAAGCGAGAATATCGTACATGTTATTTTTTCCTCATTTATTTTGACCAGCCATGAGTTCGCCCACTCCTCCAGCGATATTAGGGCCTGCTGCATCCGATTACTTGCTATGGTGAGGTTCTTTTCAGAGATCCACATAGCCAGATCGTCTGCAAACATGGAGCTGTGGACTCTTCTTGGTATATTCTCTGCGATGTTATTTATATACACCAGGAAGGGTGTGGGTGACAGTACTCCCCCTTGGGGTACTCCCTGCTCAAGTGTCCCCTTTTTGCTCATCTGCCCTTGTACTTGAACTCTGGCTGTTCTGTTTTTGAGGTAGTGACTGATCCATCTGTACATTTTCCCACAAACTTCACTTCTTTGTAGCTTTTTTAAGTCTCTCTTTCCAGACCTTGTCAAATGCCTTTTCTAGGTCCACCAAAACCGCTACTGTGTGCTTTTTCTCCTGGTAAACATCATCTATTTCTTGGGCTATTAGAGTGATCTGATCCTCAGTGGATCTGTGCTGTCTAAAGCCTGCTTGCTGTGGAATTAGTATGTGTTTATCTTCCACGTGCCACATCAGTCTGGTGTTTATCATACGCTCCATCAGTTTGCCGACACAGCTCAGTAGGCTGATAGGCCTGTATCCATTTGGATATGCTCTATCTTTCTCTTTCTTTGGTACTGGTATAATTACCGCATCTTTCCATGCCTGCGGTACAATTCCCCTTTTCCAGCTTTGGTTCCAGACTGATAGTAACTTCCTCTTTGCTGTTTGGCCCAGCCCCATCAGCATTTCGTTTGTTACCCCATCTTTTCCGGGCGATTTCTTTTTCTTATAGGTTCTCATGGCCTCTTCCATTTCATTCATTGTTAGTTTTACCATCATGTGCTCCTCTGGTGCCATATTGATGTTGTCGTGGCTCTTTTGCTCTTTACTAATGTCTGTTAGCCTATCTGTAGCAACATCAATGTGGTTTGCGCTGGCATAATGTTCTATAAAGGCGTTTGCTGCCTTTTTTCCAGTGAGCATGTTGTCGCCCTGCCTGATGGTAATTTGTTTGTTTGATGGAGATTTGTCATATTCATTTTTATATTGCACTGTAGCGACTCGCACACCTCTTGTCTAGATTGGAGTTAGTCAACTTTTATAACTTAACGCCCATATTTATAACTTGACGCCCATATTTATAACTTGACCCCCATATTTATAATTTTCGTCTGGGTACATTTTCCTTACAGCCCACTAAAATCTAACTTGAGGAAAATGGCGCGGTCGTCCGTTGAGTCTGTGTATTTTGGATGTGTTTAATATATCATCGTCATCATGTGGAATCTCCTTTGCAGAATGTCGCTTTCATCACAGCCCGTCTGGAAGAAACTCAATCTCTTGAAAAATCTCCAGCCTGCTCCATGACATCTTGGTGTTATCGATTTCTTGGTCTGCCTCTATTGCCCGGCCCCATACCTTCCCTTACCGTTCTCTCAAAACCGTTGTGTCTCTTGCAGTGGCCAAAGTATTTCAATATTTGGTTTTTGATGAAATTTATTAACCAGTTTTCCTCAATGCACATTTTTTATTGAATGTCTACATTCTTTATTTATTTCTATTTTTTTTGCCTGTGGTATTATGAGAACCTTTCTATAACATAATGACTGAAGGGAATTATTCTCTTCCTTAAGGTTTGGGTAACTGTCCACATTTCACAGCCGCATGCTGCCACAAGAAAATCACAGGTTCTCAAAATGTTCTCTTTTGTTGGTTTGTTAGTATTCTGCCATACATTTTTCTCAGGCAAGATGCCTCTGCATTGCCATAACAAAAATGATAATATATTTTTAATAAAGAATGTAATCACTGTGCTACCGCCCACCTGAAAGGTAAAATCGCCCAGGTTGAAGATCTGGTCTAGATCAAAGAAATTAGCCGACCGTTAATCTGTTCAATCTACTTCCGGTCGACACCACGATACTACTGACTTATTTTCCTTTTTAATTTTTTTAAATTTTATGTGTTTGCCTCACTAGTTTCTATTCGTTTCTACTATTCCACCCCAGACCGTAGGCAATTTGGTCGATATTAAGACGTATAAACCAGTGCTTGGATGCGTGTGTGTATCTGTTTATACCTAACATGGTGTTTCCGTGATGTTTCTCCCATTGTTCCTTGCCATTTGATGATCCTTTCGTTGTCCTTCGTAGATAGTTGGTTGCTATTTTCATTTTCTTGTGTTCCTTGGCTTACCCTGTCGAATTTCCGAGGCAAATATGCACATCCGTTTTCCTGGGACCATTTTGGGAATGAGAATATTTATTTTCCTTCATAATTGATCCGGACCCCTTTTATTTTATTTTTTTTCCTGATTTAAATATATATATATATATTTACATTTTTTATATTTTATTTTTTAAAATTTTGTTAAATATTTTTTTCTTTTAAACATCAAATCATCATATATTCACAAAACATTGTGAAGATGCAATGTAGTGAGGTGTACAACGAGGATGAATGAAATGGAATGATTATGAAAGATGACAAAATAAATGCTGAATACATAAGAATTAAGCTTACCAAGCACCACGTTATATAGATTTCATCAAGTGTTCAGCGACTTGAATTGCACTCGTCACGTGTATCCGGAAGGTTGGGACAGATTACCTAGATCTTGTACCGCACCGTAGTCACATCTATCAACGTCCAAAAGACCCCATTTCTTCATGTTCATTCCTTCATTGTGATACGCCAGGACGAAGTCTATTTATTGTCTTCCAAAGGGAGTTTCGTCAATGATGTCCAAGGACAGGTTCCTCCTGAAACTCGATCCCTGGGTCATGTATCATTTCGTGCCATCATTCAGTGCGATGACGTTAAGGGCTTGACTGTATGGGATTTGTTGATTTAAGGAAACTATGCCTGGATTTGAGTTTTGTGATCTACGCCTGGTGTCCAAACACTGGGTTATCTGGACGTTGTCCGGTTTCTGTCGTTCAATTTTAGCTGCCCCGCCTCTTCTAACCGCAAGTGGAGCTATGCCAGTTTCAGGATATATTTTGGCAGTGGGTGTGAGTTTGAGGCATCCTGGCACTATCCTGTCTACCTCGTTATTTGCTATATCAACGCGTTACGCATGGGCAGTTTCTCCAGACTGGCGAGGCAAATTCTACTGTTAAGCGACACATGGCGAGTGCTGATGTCCGGCTGTCAATATTCGAATAATATTGATTCTTGCGTGTATCTTGCCCTTTCTTTCCTGGCATTGTGTCATGTAAGACAGTGTACGGTCTAACTTGACGTCCAAATATTTGAGAGCCATGCAGTGTTCAAGCTCCTCTCCTTGCCATCTAATCTGTAGTTTTCTGTTTGCTTCTCTGTTTTTGAGGTGGTAGACATACTTAGGTTTTGGAAGGGTTTGGTTTGAGGTGGTTCTCCTGGTTCGAAAGGACATCAAGGGAGCTTGAATTTACTTTCGACTTCCTTAAAACCATTTTCTGAGCAGCAACTGTTGCTCATTTGACGTATATGAATTTCATTGTCATTGTATCCATGGGTTGATCGTTAGTATAGCTGTTGGACAGCATGTACTAGACCTTTGTTTTGATTTCTCCCTGAGGTAACATTGAAACGTCTGATCTACATAAGTCAATTGATGATGTTAGCCAGGCATCAGTCCTTTGTCAACCTCCGATCATTTATGGTATCGTATGCTGCACTAAAGTTGATGTAGATAACTCTGGTGATTTATTTGAGCCTCTCTTAACCATCCTCTATTAGTTAAGTCAGATGTAACATTCTCAAACAATTTCATAGCAGAGGCAGAGGCATTGAAGGCTGCAGTAGAAGCAATGCTGACAGGCGAAAACAATGAAAGCCAGATAGTCCTGTTTACAGATGCCCTGTCCGTGGTTACAGCACTTAAAAGCCAGAAAACTACAGAACAATGATTTAAGAGCAGTGCTCTGTCAACTTTGCCAGCAGTCCGCACCAAAAAGAGTAGTGGTACAGTGGGTTCCATCCCACTGTAACATCCAAGGCAACGAGGAGGCAGATAGACTGGCATAACAGAACATACTGGCTACTCCAAAAATGATGCCTATTACCAGTTGAACAGAAGAGAGCAGGCCGTGATCTTCAGACTCCGCACAGGCCACAACAGAATGAGGTACCATCTATTCTTCTTCTTCTTCTTCTGCGTACGCAGTCAGACAGTAACCATTATTTTTTCGAAAAAAGCGGCGGTCATCCTGAGGCTGTCGCCACTGCCATAGAGCTTGTCTTGCAGTTCCACTGGTAATGGCCACATCTGCTCTCTCTTATCCTCGTATGTCGGGCAGTTCTGCAGCAGATGTTCAGCGGTCATTTTACCGGTACCGCACGGGCATTCGTCGGTACACCCTATCTTCAATTTGTTGAATAGGTGGTACCTCAGTCTGTTGTGGCCAGTGCGAAGTCTGAAGACAACGACCTGCTCTCTTCGGTTCAACTGGTAATAGGCATCGTTTTTGGTGTAACCAGTATGTTCGGTTTCCCATTTGGTCATGTATCTGGCTTTGATAAGCCGTTTTGACTCTTCGTACGTCATACTGGTATCTGTTTGTGGTAGTCTTGCACCTTCTTTTGCCAGTCTGTCTGCCTCCTCATTGCCTTGGATGTTGCAGTGTGACGGAACCCACTGTACCACTACCCTTTTTGGTGCGGACTGCTGGCACAGTTTGCAGAGTGCTGCTCTTAAGTCATTAAGCTCAGTGTTTTTCTGGCTTTTTAGCGCTGTGACTACGGCGAGAGCATCTGTCAGCAGGACTATATGGCTATCATTTTCACTGTGTGTCACCATTTCTTCCACTGCCGCCCTCAGTGCCTCTGCCTCCGCTCTGAAATTGCTTGTGTACTTACCAGTAGCGAATGACAGTGTTATTTTTCTGCCATTTGGTAGGTTCAGGAATGCTCCTGCCCCTCCGTTCTGTGTTGTATTTGTTACAGAACCGTCGGTGTATGCATGGGTCCAGTCCATGCTTGGGTAGCTTTTCGTTATGAAGCTTAGGGTAGTATCTCTCCTTTCTTTTTCAGTCTGGCAGTTTTTGTTTGCAATACCTGGTATATTTTCTACCACCTCTGGAAATATATGCTGCCTCCAGGTAGGTTTTCGTACAGTAGTGATGGGTTTTGGTGTTGTTAGTGCGTTTATGGGATCTTCGTGCATCTTTGCTTTGGCTATTTCTGCAAAGTTTCTCCGCTTTAGTTTCCCATTTCCCAAATTGTTTAGTCTCTAGTGCATTGGATGGTCGGTCAGTCTTCGGAGTTTTTCTGACTGCAGCTGGGCTTTGCAGTCTCTTCTATCGGTCATGGATTGAAGTTTTGTAATCTTTTCAAGTTCTACAATTGGCGTTGACTTCATGCCACCTGTTATAATTCTCATGGCTTGGTTTTGAAGTTTGCTAACTTTATCGAAGTTCGCCTTCGCTGCTTTTGTCCATGCCGCAATGCCATACTCGAGAACTCATCTCACTCTTCCAGTGTACAGTTTCGTTAGTATGCCTTCGTCTGCTCCCCAGCTTGTGCCAGCAAGTTTCCTCATGATTGCCATTCTTTCTCTGGCTTTCATTCGGTTTCTCTCAATCTGACTTTTCCATGTCATGCGCCGATCAAATGTGACTCTCAGATAGGTTGGGTTGTCGTTTGGCCTCATGATTTTGCCATTTAGACTTAATTTGGTACTTTGGGGTTTTAATGAAAGCGAGAATATTGTGCATGTGGTTTTCTCCTCGTTTATTTTGACCAGCCATGATTTCGCCCACTCTTCCAGAGATGTTAGGGCCGTCTGCATCCGATTTCTTGCTATGGTAAGATTCTTTTCAGAGGTCCACATAGCCAGATCGTCTGCAAACATTGAGCTATGGACTCTTCTTGGTATATTCTCTGTAATATCGTTTATATATATTAGGAAGAGTGTGGGTGATAATACTCCCCCTTGGGGTACTCCCTGCTCGAGTGTCACCTTTTTGCTCATCTGCCCTTGTACTTGGACTCTGGCGGTTCTTTGATCCACTTGTACATCTTCCCACAGACATCACTTCTTCTTAGCTTGACTCTAAGTCCATCTTTCCAGACTTTGTCAAATGCCTTTTCCAGATCCACCCAAACAGCTACTGTGTGTTTCTGTGCCTGGTAGGCATCTTCTATCTCCTGGGCTATGAGGATGACCTGGTCCTCAGTGGATCTGTGCTGTCTAAAGCCGGCTTGCTGTGGAATTAGTATTCGTTTTTCTTCCAGATGCCACATCAGTCTGGTGTTTATCATCCGTTGCATCAGCTTGCCGACACAGCTCAGTAGGCTTATGGGCCTGTATCCATTTGGATCTGTTTTGTCCTTTCCTGTTTTTGGTACTGGTACCAGTATTGCGTCTTTCCATGCCTGTGGTACAATTCCCCTTTTCCAGCTTTGGTTCAGGACCGATAGCAGTTTCTTCTTCGCTGTTTGGCCCAGCCCCATCAGCATTTCGTTTGTTATCCCGTCTTTTCCGGGAGATTTCCTTTTCTTTAGTGTTCTCATAGCCTCTTCCATTTCGCGCATTGTTAGTTTGGCCCTCATGTGCTCTTCAGGAGCCGTATTCATGTTTTCGTGTCCCTTTAGCTCTTCGCTAATGTCTGTATGCTTATCTGCAGGGACCTCGATGTGGTTTGCTCTGGCATAGTGATCGACAAAGGCGTTTGCGGCATTCTTACCTGTGATCAAGTTCTCGCACTGCTTGATAGTAATTTGTTTATTTGACGGGGTTTCGTCGTTCATGGCTCTGACTAGCTTCCATAGCTTGTTCCCGTCTTTGTCCAGGTTTAGACTTTCCGTTTTATTTTTCCAGCTTTCTCTTGCTGTTTGCTTTAGAGTGTATTTGTACTTCGCCGCGGCGGCTTTGAGGGCGAAGTTTGCCTCCATGGATTTTTCTCGCTCTGCCATGTTCCTAGCATTTGTTACTGCATCTTCCACTTTCTGCAACTCATAATTCCAGTAGGGCTTATAGTTTTTCCTAGCTCCTCTTGGGATGGTTTCAGTGGCGGCTTGCATTATTGCCTTGCTTAGGCTCTCTACCATGGGCTTCATTTTGGTGTTTCGTGTGTTGATGGTTTCACACAGCCCATCTGTCAGGATTGCAAATCTGTCCCAGTCCGCTCGTTTGTAATTCCAACGTGGGAGCGGTTTTGTTTCCTGTGGGCCTACTTCCATGTCAATGGTTAGCCTGATCGGCATGTGGTCGCTACCTGCCAGTTGGTTTAGCACCTGGCGGTCTATTTTATGGTGTATGTCCTGTGTGGAGAAGGCCAAATCTGGAGTCGAGGTGGCATGCCATGTTCTTGAATAGAAGCTAGGGCTATCCTCCGGCCTATTGATTAGGGAGAGATTTGCATCTATCTCCCAATCTTCCACTTCGTCACCTCTGCTGTCTGTGTCAGAGTATCCCCATCTCTCCGAGTGGCTGTTGAAATCTCCAACTACTATGCAGTTGGAGTCTCTGACCTCCATACTCGAGAGCGATAGGTCTCTATTTGGTGGTCCGTACAGATTGAAAATGCGGAGCTTCGTCTCTTGAGCCATTATGTCAACTCCTACAATTTCTGCTTGTCCGGTGTGATTGACAGATACCGCGCTACTCGGTATGCAGTTTCTGGTCAGTATCAGGACCCCTCCTTTGTGGCCTTCTCTATCTCGACGGAAGGTCTGGTATCCTCTGATTGAGAATTTATGGTTATTGTTGAGGTGCTTTTTCTGGATACATGCCACGTCAATCTTACCTTCATGCAGGTGATGTGTTAGGGAAAGTTTTTTGTTAATGACTCCCTCCGCATTCCACTGTAGTATTTTGAGGGTCTTGAGGTTTTGGCCAATAGAAGTTGCCCCATAGCCATGTGCCTTGACTCCACGACACATGGGTGGGTGACCACCAGTAGTCAAGGGTGGGCCCCTTCGAGGCGTGAGGCCCGGCACTATCGCTGCCTGGCGGGACTCCGCAGGATGAGCGCCATGCGTTTTTCTAATAGTACCATATATTCAATAAACTGAAGATAGGTGGCACTGACAAATGCACCTGTGGTACAGGGAAAATTACCGCTGAACATCTGCTGCAAAACTGCCCGACATACGAGGACTAGAGAAAGCACATGTGGCCATCACCAGTGGCAACACTAGACAAGCTCTATGGCAGTGTCGACAGCCTCAGGATGACTGCTGCTTTCTTCGAACAAATTCAAGTTGACGTCTGACAGCGAACGAAGAAGAAGAAGAATATGTAGCAAATGACTGTTGCATAAACTTTCAGTCAGGTCTTTAAAAAAAAATATTATTTGCGTTTGCCTTATTTCTTTATTCCCCAAGGCGGTGTGCGTTGCACTGTGTCTTTATTTTGCGCCTGTCCGAACAGTGAATCCTACTTAGGCATGTATTTTATGTAAGGGTCTGCTTCCTCCTGCTATTTGTAAGGGTCTGCTTCCTCCTGCTATTTGTAAGAGTTTGCTTCCCCCGAGGTAATGGCCGGTGCTGTGATGGGGAGCGAACCCAGCACCTTCGGGTTTTCAACCGTGTCGCTTAACTACTATCCCACGCCAGCTTGGTCCATGATCAACCTCTGGTCTATCCAGGGGAAGACCCGATTCAGGGTCAGATTTTGAAACACCTTATACAGCTGGCATTATAGCGACATTGGACGGAAATTCGTCGGTTTTGTTGGTGTTTTACCTGGCTTTATCAGGGCAACCACGTGTGATTTTTCTCCAGATTTGTTATGAATTTGCATAGAGTTTATACTTTCGTTCATAAGCTTTAAACAGCCATTTGATTGTTTCTGAGCCAAAATGTTTTATTTCTTCTGTCCTCAGTTCATTGAGACCAGCTGCTTTATTGATTTTCTTTTGACTTACTGCATCGATTAATTCATATATTTTGAAAGAGAGACATGGAGACATGAGGCAGCAAGAATAGATGAAGCTATCTGGAGACATGAGGCAACAAGAATAGATGAGGCTATCTGGAGACATGAGGCAGCAAGAATAGATGAGGCTATCTGGAGACATGAGGCAGCAAGAATAGATGAGGCTATCTGGAGACATGAGGCAGCAAGAATAGATGATGCTATCTGGAGACATGAGGCAGCAAGAATAGATGAGGCTATTTGGAGACATGAGGCAGCAAGAATAGATGAGGCTATCTGGAGACATGAGGCAGCAAGAATAGATGAGGCTATCTGGAGACATGAGGCAGCAAGAATAGATGAGGCTATCTGGAGACATGAGGCAGCAAGAATAGATGAGGCTATCTGGATACATGAGGCAGCAAGAATAGATGATGCTATCTGGAGACATGAGGCAGCAAGAATAGATGATGCTATCTGGAGACATGAGGCAGCAAGAATAGATGAGGCTATCTGGAGACATGAGGCAGCAAGAATAGATGAGGCTATCTGGAGATATGAGGCAGCAAGAATGGATGAGGCTATCTCTAGACACGAGGCAGCAAGAATAGATGAGGCTATCTGGAGATATGAGGCAGCAAAAATAGATGAGGCTATCTGGAGACATGAGGCAGCAAGAATAGATGAGGCTATCTGGAGACATGATGCAGCAAGAATAGATGATGCTATCTGGAGACATGAGGCAGCAAGAATAGATGAGGATCTCTGGAGACATGAGGCAGCAAGAATAGATGATGCTATCTGGAGACATGAGGCAGCAAGAATAGATGAGGCTATCTGGAGACATGAGGCAGCAAGAATAGATGAGGCTATCTGGAGACATGAGGCAGCAAGAATAGATGAGGCTATCTGGAGACATGAGGCAGCAAGAATAGATGAGGCTATCTGGAGACAACCGCTCAGCTCACAGCAACCCTTCTTTAAGCTCAGTGGGAAAGGGCGTCCTATTTTCTTGTACTAAGTACAACATACATGTGAGCAAGGAAGTACAGGTATATTTATACATTTAGAAACAGTTGATATGCAGAAACGTGATGTGTTTGAATGACTAGTTCGTATGTGCTGTCTAGCCATGCAAGTTTCTTACTCGTGTATATATTCATGTCTCTATTCTCTGCATCGTTCTGTTCCTCTATGAATTGTTAGCTCATATTTTCGTTTTTTGTTGTAACTGATGAAGGCCTTTAGCTCGTAAGGTAGATTTCGCTTACATTTTTGTCTTATCGTGGTCTCAGATCATAACATGAATGCTTCTTTGAAATACTGTATAAGTATGGCAATTGTTCGAGCTAATACATCAGCTTTACGGCATAGTACGAAAGTTTTGTCGCTGATACATCGGCTCTACGGAATGAATCATTAAAGCCTTACATGTGATACGTCATTTCCGGATATTTGACTCGAGCTGATAGACGTTTCAATGTTTAATCACTTAGAAGATGGAGCAGCAGTGTGTATAACCGATGAGCTCCGGGAACTGTCAGTATTTACATTCTTTGCCACGTATTGAGATGGAATGTACTCCTATGTACAATGTGCACCTATGTACACTGTGCACTTATGTACAATGTGTACCTATATGCAATGTGTATCTATGTACAATGTGTATCTATGTATAATGTGCACCTATTTACAATGTGCACCTATGTGTAATGACGTCGAATCTTAACAGAAGACCAAATGTAATGCCTTATTTTGACTTAAATTAACTTAATTTAAATTAACTTAACGTAGTTATACTAGCTTAGAAGACTAAAAGTCTGCATACAACCAGTTTGTGTTTGGTCTTTCCCGTAACCACAAGAGGACGTAGAGGCATCACTCACACGCCGTCTTTTGGTATCTTGCTAATCAGGCAGGGCTCAATCTCTCCCGGACGATGTGTTTTAGTACATTATTGTACCGCGTCTACATTTCACAGCCAAACCAAACCCGACATTATCTGCAAATAGGACGAAGTGTGCCAACCTCGTGAAGTTCAACTGTGTGTCATAAACTGTAGAAATAAGACACGTGATAACCGAAATACTAATTACGGCATGTAGTTGGTTCTCATCTATTCTTCACAGTAACGTGACCTGGAATACAAATGGGTGGGTGCACACCTCAAGGGACAAGAAATTGTGCAACATTATCGTCTACACTGGCGGGCGTAGAAAGTAAAGAATAAGAAGAACATCATGCAGCAAGGCATGGTTAATAATTAACACGATCAATAAAAACACCAGCTGGGAAATGCGAAGGAAAATAAATAAAGCAAATTACGTCTTCAGCAAATGTTACCCAAATTAGCCCATTAAATAATATCACAGTGATTGTACATGGCTGGTATCTTTGTTATCGGGTTGCCAGCTTGCGTATCACGTAACACACTTTTTGACTTCTCTTATTCGTTGCTCCTAATTTTCTACATTAATTTCGAAGAAATTTAAAACACCACCGTCATTTACAGAAGCCGACCATTTCCTTGAAGAAATGAACTCAGAAACCTGCCAACAACTGGCAATTATTGAATCCAAACTAGTAGCTCAATCCGTTTCATGTTAATCTAAAGATAGAAATGGTGTATATTTTCATCACGACATTTGTAATAATTAAAAAAAATTTGTAATAGATCAATGTTTCACAATTGCGTTCAATGATTCGAACAGATCCGCAAGTATGATTGAGTGGGTTAGTGGAGTCATAAGGGTCCGTGAAGAGGCTGGTTTTGGTCCACAAAGGCGTGTGGGAGTTCCATAAATAATCTCTACGGATCCACAAGTCCTTTTTGGATCGACAAAGTGTCATGAGTGAGTTCATAAACAGTCATGCGGGGGTTAATAAATTCTTGTGAAGGTCCCCAATGAGTCATTTGTGAGTCTCATATATTCTTGTGAAAGTTCGTAAAGAGTCATTAATGGACTCATAAATTCTTGTGAATGTTCGTAAAGAGTCGTGTATGGGTCTCATATATTTTCTTGTGAAGGTCCGTAAAGGGTAATATATAGGTAACATATTCTTGTGAAGGTCCAGAAAGAGTCATGTATTGGTCTGATATATTCTTGTGGAGCTCCAGAAAGAGTCACGTATTGGTCTCATATATTCTTGGGATGGTCCAGAAAGAGTCATGTATTGGTCTCATATATTCTTGTGAAGGTCCAGAAAGAGTCATGTATTGGTCTCATATATTCTTGTGAAGGTCCAGAAAGAGTCATGTATTGGTCTCATATATTCTTGTGAAGGTCTAGTAAGAGTCATGTATGGGTCTCATATATTCTTGTGGAGGTCCAGAAGGAGTCATGTATGGGTCTCATATATTCCTGTGAAGGTCCAAAAAGAGTCATGTATTGGTCTCATATTTTCTTGTGGAGGTCCAGAAAGAGTCATGCATTGGTCTCATATATTCTTGTGAAGGTCCAGAAAGAGTCATGTATGGGTCTCATATATTCTTGTGGAGGTCCAGAAAGAGTCATGTATTGATCTTACATATTCTTGTGGAGTTCCAGACAGAGACATGTATAGATCACATTTATTCTTGTAAAGGTCCACAGGCCCTATCCTCTAACAGTTTCTTAACAGCTTCTCTGCATCTCACTTTTTTTCTTCTGGGGGTCTGTTATTGGTTTCTCATTTCTTTCATTAATCACTCAGGATTCAACGTCCATGTTTTTACAAATGGATAGTTGTATTTGCTTATGGACAATGTGGAATATCTAAATTCAAGTAATGAATATCTTACTGCATTCACAAATATTATTAAGTTAATAAAAATTAGCATTTCCATTTGAAAGTATTAATTGTTAGAACTGGCGCAGACAAAATTAATTTTTACTATAGTCTTTAAAATGTTGCATTAATATTTTGTTAAACATAACTAAGTTGATATCATGTACTTGCGACGTAAGATATCAACACAGCAGCGACTATTTACGTCAATAACAAATTGTTTTGTTCTTATTTAGTATTTGAATTGATTTAGTTTGAATTGGTTTGAATTTGTATAGGTTTGGTTTGAATTGGTTTGAACAAGTTTGGTTTGAATTGGTTTGGTGTGAATTAGTTTGGTTTAATCACGTTTGAATTGGTCTGATTTTAATTGGTTTGGATTAAACAGGTTTCTTCTTCTTCTTCTTCTTCTTCTTCTTCTTCTTCTTCTTCTTATTTTTCTTCTTCTTCTTCTTCTTCTTCTTCTTTTGCTTCTTCTTCGTACGCTGTCAGACGTCAATCTGTATTTTTTCGATGAAAGCAGCGGTCATCCTGAGGCTGTCGACACTGGCATAGAGCTTGTCTAGTGTTGCCACTGGTGATGGCCACATGTGCTTTCTTTGGTCCTCGTATATCGGGCAATTTTGCAGCATACTTTCAGCGGGCATTTTCCCTGTACCACAAGTGCATTCGTCAGTGCCACCTATCTTCAGTTTATTGAATAAGTGGTACCTCAGTCTGTTGTGGCCTGTGCGGAGCCTGAAGACCACGAACTGCTCTCTTCTGTTCAATTGGTAATATGCATTGTTTTTTGTGTAGCCAGTATGTTCTGTTTCCCATTTGGCCATGTATCTGGCCCTAATAAGCCTTTTGGACTCTTCGTAGGTCACACTAGAATCTGGTTGTGGTAGTCTTGCGCCTTCTTTAGCCAGTCTGTCTACCTCCTCGTTGCCTTGGATGTTACAGTGGGATGGAACCCACTGTACCACTACTATTTTTGGTGCGGACTGTTGGCATAGTTGACAGAGTACTGCTCTTAAATCATTAAGTTCAGTATTTTTCTGGCTTTTTAGTGCTGTGACTACGGCCAGGGCATCTATAAACAGGACTATCTGGTTTCATTGCTTTCGCCCGTGAGCATTGCTTCTACTGCAGCCCTCAGTGCCTCTGCCTCCGCTCTGAAATTACTTGAGAATTTTCCAGTTTCCACTGACAGTGTTATTTTTCTACCATTTGGTACGCTCAGGAATACCCCTGCCCCTCCGTTCTGTGTTGTGTTTATTACAGAACCGTCGGTGTATACATGGGTCATGTCTATGCTTGGGTAGTTTTCCGTTATGTACCTCAGGGTTATGTCTCTTCTTTCTTTTTCAGTCTGGCTGTTCTTGTTTCCAATACCTGGTATATTTTCTACCACCTTCTTAATGATATGCTGCTTCCAGGTGGGTTTGCGTACAGTAGGGATGGGTTTTGGTATCGTTACGGTGTTCATAGACTCTTCGCTCATCTTTGCTTTGGCTATTTATGCAAAGTTTTTCCGCTTCAGTTTCCCATTTCCAAATCTATTTAGTCTCTTATGCATTGGATGGTCAGTCAGTCTTCTGAGTTTCTCTGCTTGCTGTTGGTCTCTGCAGTCTCTTCTATCGGTCATGGATTGCAGATTTGTAAACTTTTCAAGTTCTACAATTAGCGCTGACTTCATGCCTCCTGTTATAACTCTCATGGCTTGGTTTTGAAGTTTGCTAATTTTATCAAAGTTCGCCTTTGCTGCTGTTGTCCATGCCGCAATGCCATACTCGAGAACTGGTCTCACTCTTCCAGTGTAGTTTCTTTAGTATTCATGTTGTTTTTTTCTCGTTTATTTTGACCAGCTATGAGTTCGCCCACTCCGTCCAGCGATGTTAGGGCCTGCTGCATCCGATTGTTTTCTACAGTGAGATTTTTTTCAGAGGTCCATATAGCCAGATCGTCTGCAAACATGGAGCTGTGGACTCTTCTTCATATATTCTCTGTGATGTTGTTTATATACACCAGGAAAAGTGTGGGTGACAGTACCCCCCCCCCCCCTCCCCCTTGGGGTACTCCTTGCTCTAGTGTTACCTTTTTGCTCATCTGCCCTTGTACTTGAACTTTGGCTGTTCTGTTTTCGAGGTAGTGGCTGATCCATCTGTACATTTTTCCAAATATTTCACTTCTTCGCAGCTTGACTTCTTTCCCTCTTTCCACACCTTGTCAGATGTCTTCTGTAGATCCACCCAAACCGCTACTGTATGCTTTTTCTCTTGGTAAGCATCCTCTTTTTCCTGTGCTATGAGAGTGATCTGTTCCTCGGTGGATCTGTGTTGTTTAAATCCTGCTTGCTGTGGGATTAATATGTGTTTTTCTTCCAGATGCCACATCAGTCTGGTGTTTATCATTCGCTCCATCAGTTTGCCTACACAGCTAAGTAGACTGATGGGCCTGTATCCATTTGAATATGTTCTATCTTTTTCTTTCTTTGGTACTGGTATAAGTACAGCATCTTTCCATGCCTGGGGTACAATTCCCCTTTTTCAGCTTTGGTTCCGGACTGATAGTAACTTCTTCTTTGCTGTTTGGCCCAACCCCATCTTTTCTTTAAAGTTCTCATGGCCTCATCCATTTGATTCATTGTTAGTTTTGCCATTATGTGCTCCTCTGGTGCCATCTTGATGTTGTCGTGGCTCTTTTGTTCTTCACTAATGTCTGTATGCCTGTCTGTAGGGACATCAATGTGGTTTGCTGTGGCATAATGTTCTATAAAGGCGTTTGCTGCTTTTTTCCGGTAAGCATGTTGTCGCCCTGCTTGATGGTAATTTGTTTATTTGGATTAAACAGGTTTTAATTGGTCTGGTTTGAATTGGTTTGGATTAAACAGGTTTGAATAGGTCTGGTTTGAATCGATTTGGATTAAACAGGTTTGAATTGGTGTAGTTTGAATTGAACAGGTCTGAACAGGTTTGCTCTGAACATCTTAAACAGAATTGTGAGCCACAACACGCCATCCCTAACAACAGTATCTGCTGTTAAATAATTTGAACTTTTTCCTCAGTCTTCTTCTACTTCTTCTCCTTCTTCTTATACTTCTCCTTCTTCTTCTTTTTCTTCTCCTTCTTCTTCTTTCACTTCTTCTTTTTCTTCTCCTTTTTCTTCTTTCACTTCTTCTGTTTCTTCTCCTTTTTCTTCTTTTACTTCTTCTTCTTCTTCTTCTCCTTCTTCTTTCACTTCTTCTTCTTTTTCTTTTCCTTTTTCTTCTTTCACTTCTTCTTTTTCTTCTCCTTTTTCTTCTTTTACTTCTTCTTCTTCTTCTTCTCCTTCTTCTTTCACTTCTTCTTCTTTATCTTCTCCTTTTTCTTCTTTCACTTCTTCTTTTTCTTCTCCTTTTTCTTCTTTTACTTCTTCTTCTTCTTCTTCGATCGACTAATGCTATGCTTCTATGCCTTTGAGGTTCACGAATCAGACTGTGCGTTTAAGGTCTTGCCCCCCCCCCCTCCAAAGCTTATCGAGCATTGTCGCTACCCAGGGCCAAACTGTCTCTCTTTTATCTGTGTAAATAGGTTACCTCACCCATATTTGTCAATTTCATGTTCTGTTCGTGGTATTATTCGATTTATTGCTTGTTTTTTGTTTGTTCGTATGCCTCTGTTTGTTATATGTGTTGCTTTTGTGTATGTGTGTGTTTTTTTTAAATATCCGAAGTCAACCTGGATGAATGAAGAGGCGGCAAGAAACCAACATAGGAAGCAGACGATCAGTTTTGCGCGGAAAGAGAGGGTTATCGATAAAAGATGGATCTGCACTGGCTAAGATACATATGGGACATCTAGACCTAGCCACGACTGGTTGTCCTCGATGCTAGCAAAGCGTATGTTATTATTTTATTTGAGGCCATACCTTCCTTTACTTCCCATTGGTTTGGTTTTAGGCGTTATAAATCTGCTACCATCTTCGTTGAGTCAGACTGTGCGAGAGTTTTTTTTATCCATATCACAATATATAATGTAACATAAACGAGTTTTCTCATTGCTTTTAAGCAGATTCTCATTAAGAGTGCAGTGAAGACCTTAAATTGATTTATGTTGATAATATCGTGTTGATTCTATTAATTACCAATTGCTAAAGAAGATTCGATTAGACGGAAGGACAATTTCAAACGGAACTGGAAGATTTTAGAAGACAGAAAAGCTGGACAAATGGTTAGAATGTGTGTGCTTCTTAACGTTGTTACTGCTAATGTGCATATTTGTATTAGTCAAGTTATTACTCCTGTTTCTACTGCTAGTATTAATGCTACCACTACTACTACTACTGCTGCTACTTTTACCGCTCATTCTACTACTACTATTACTACTACTACTACTACTGCTGCAGCTACTACTATTGCTATTATCATTACTACTTTTACCGCTACCACACCCAATACCTTAACTATTACTACCGCTACTATTACTAATGTTACTACTACTTTCGCTGTTACTACCACAACTATTGCTACTACTAGTGTTAAAACTACTACTGCCTCCACTACTACTTTTGTCATTACTAGTATTACTATTGTGACGACGATAACTAGTACTTCAACTAGTGCTACTACTGCTTTTGGTGCTACAACCACTACAACAGCAATTGCTACTAATACTTTTATTACTGCCACAGCCACTAATACTACCACCACTACTACTACTACTACTACTTATACTACTACTGTTACTACTACTACCAGTACTCTTACATTGACGTTGGATCTTTGTTTGCTCAGTTTAGTGATTGATTTTCCCATTCATCAGTAGTTGGTGGGGTATTTGGTTCGGGGTAACTTGTATTATCCTCATTGGAGCGCCTGTTTGATCGTCACTAAGGTTTTTTATGAGTTTCCAGGCGCTTCTGCTGCTTTTTGCATGTCCAATTCTTCTACAAGGCGACACCCCCTTTCTGTTTTGAAGTCTGAGAGGGCATGGAGGAGGTGTTCCCCAGCCTTGATGGTTTCTTCATCGAATGGGTCACTTTTAAATAGTAGTTTATATTTCTCATATAGTACCTTCGAGTCTTTATTAAGGCCAGGGACATACTCGGTTTTAAAGCCTCTTGGTATATGGCGTCTGGAGATTCATTTTGTTAGCTCTATAAATGCATCATACTTTTCAGGCGTTGGCTCCAGTTTAACCACCGTCTCAGCAGAAATCGAACTAGGAAAACAGGAGCACGACCCAAGGCACCCAATTTTGGGACATCAGGCACTTCTTCTTCTTCTTCTTCGTTCGTTCTCAATCTCCCACTACCAAACTCTGAAAGGGTAAGTAGCAGAATGTAGTCCAGAGAACGGAATGCGTTGTGTTGTAGTTTACAGCTTAGCTGCGAGATTTGCACCTTTCGGTCCAACACATCCGACTTTAGCAATCATTTTTTGAGTACCGGGTTAGTATTCCCTCTTCGATCCCTTCTCCTTAGCCAGTCTGCCCTGCTGCAGCCTGTTATCCAGGATCACCGCGTAGAGATGTAGAAGGGTCTTGGCAGCTCTGGTTCGCTGGCCCTGACGCTAGCAGTCAGTTATGGGTAGCTGACCACTGCAGCTCATGCGCTGCTCAGCATCTTGATTTCGGACATCAGGTACAAAACAAAAGACTCAAATCCAGACATAGTTTTCTAAAAACAACAAACCCCAAACATACAAACCCTGAAAGTCGCCGTATCGAGAGGTGGCACGAATTGCTGCAGGTCCCAGAGATGGAACTTCAGGAGAAACCTGCTCCTAGACATACACAACATGGAAGTCGCTGAACAGACTCCGAACTGGTGTATCACGGTGCAAGAGGAATATGAAGCGATGGAGATACACTGATGATGACACATGTGATTGTGCCGCAAAACAGGACCCAGACCATCTGATGACCTGCCCCAACCTCCAGGAAACATGCAATAGGTGCGACTTGTTGGAGGCAAATGACAAAGAAATCCATGTCGCTGGATACTGGATGCAAGATATATAACGTGGTGCTTGGACACGGAAAGAAGAAGGAGTACCACTTCCTCTAATACCAATACTTCTTCTACTACTACTACTACTACTACTACTGTTACTACTACTTCTACTAATTCTGCCAGTACCACTATTATTACAGGTACCATATTTCCTATTACCACTACTACTACAACTGTTACTGCTACTATTACTGCTACCACGGCTGCTACTACGCGTATTACAATTACAACTATTACTACTGCCACTACAACAACACCTGCTACTAATACTGCTACTACTACTACTACTACTACTACTACTACTACTACAGCTACTAATACTAATGCTGCCAGTAATACTATTACTACTTGTTCCACTTTTACTTCTAATACTTTTACTACTACCACTACCGCTGTTACTTATACTATTACCACCAACGCTTTTATGCAACTGCCGTCAATATTACATCAACTACAAGTACCATTGTTAATAGCACTATTACTACTATTGCAAGAACTGATACCACTACTATTTCTACTTCTTCACCTGCTACTACCACTACTAATATTACTACTACCACTACTACTACTACTACTACTACTACTATTACTACTGCTTGTACTACTACTAATACTACTACTAATGCTACTACTTCTGCTGCTGCTGCTACTACTACTACTACTACTACTACTACTACTACTACTACTACTACTACTACTACTACTAATGCTACAGGAGTAAATTAGTACTTGGATTACTATAAGGGAAGGAAAAGTACTGACAATCGGAACATCATAAGCAAGCTGTTGCTTCGTACAATTAAGTTTCAAACACTTTATCCCCGACAGCAGGGAGACTAACTTGTCCTTGATCTTAGATCCCTTTACTGGTCTGCCATAACGAATTCACGAAAAGTGTTTGACTTTTTACATGTTTTTGTAGTTGTGTTATCTTCTTTAAATAATTTAAATTTGCATGTACGCCATTTTTTAGTAGTTTCTTTTATATAAAAAAAATGTTGAATTGCATGTTCAGGGCCAATGATGTAGCAACGAATGAGCTGACATCAGCCAGTGACTCACAGCTGGCACCTTGCATCAAGGTCAGTGACCCATAACTGAGCATGACTCTATTCCACCTCCAAGTAGCGGCCTGTAAACAGTCTGCAATCATGCAGTCTGGCTAAGACATTAGGAATTGAAGAGAGTATGCAAACATGGTCCCCCTACAAAAAAAAATCCAGCTGAAATGAGGGGAGGAGTTGAACGGAGCAGATATTGCAGCCTCTCTGTAAGGACACAACGTCACAAACGTCCATTTCAAGAAGAAGAAAAAGAAGAAGAAGAAGAAGAAAAAGAAGAGGAAGAAGAAAAAGAAGAAGAACATAAAATGAAGAAGTTAATTAAAAAAAGAACATAGGGAAGAACAATCAGAATCAGAAGATAAGGACGAATAAAAAGAAAATGAAAAGAAAAGACAACGTGTAGAAGAAAAATTGCATGGTCACCATTTTTTTATTGTCTTATTCTATTCTTCTAGAAATGCTGTTAAATGTTTTAGAATTGCATGGTCACCATTTTTTTATTGTCTTATTCTATTCTTCTAGAAATGCTGTTAAATGTTTTAGAATTGCGTGGTCGTCATTTTTTTATCTGAAATGTTTTCCAACTGTAATTAGTTTTTTGTTGTGACGAACGTAATGCTCCACAATCTTATTAGTTCTCTGTGACCTTTTGTGTGCGTCATGATCATCGATGCTTACCTTTGTTGGTCATAATTTCTGCTCTGTCGCTGATGGAGTGAATACAAGGGGCTTGACTTTATTATACTCGTTGCTATTTTGCGATGGAGCGTAACTCATTCATTGCTATTCGGTCATGGAGCGTAACTCAGTCATTGCTATTCTGTCATGGAGCGTAACTCAGTCATTGCTATTCTGTCATGGAGCGTAACTCAGTCATTGCTATTCTGTCATGGACAGTAACTCAGTCGTTGATATTCTGTCATGGAGCGTAACTCAGTCATTGCTATTCTGTCATGGAGCGTAACTCAGTCATTGCTATTCTGTCATGGAGCGTAACTCAGTCATTGCTATTCTGTCATGGACAGTAACTCAGTCGTTGATATTCTGTCATGGAGCGTAACTCAGTCATTGCTATTCTGTCATGGAGCGTAACTCAGTCATTGCTATTCTGCCATGTAGTGTAGAAGTCTTCCTTCCTTGTCTTGTGATTTATATATACAAAATTATGTAGCTGGCCTTATTCACAATTCTACTTTCTAGTCCTTTTTTTCACTCTATTCAGAGTATAGAAGAAACACTCATTCAGGTGCAGTGGCCCTATTCGTTCCTCCCGAATTAGAGGCCCGAGATCTAGCATGTCTTAGTCACCTCTTGCAACATGCATGACAGGTTACAGTGTGTGCTCCCCATTCGGACGCCTGTAACACATTGACGTAAATGGCTCACTAAAAAACAACGAAAATAAAACTGTTACTGCCATGCCTACTCCCATTTCTGCAGTCCACTGGTGAATTTGCACGGCCCGCCAGATACTCACTAATTACAGACTGAAGTCTGGTTCCTATTAGAAAATTAGACTGAAAGGAATCAATCACTCGGTCCATCCCCTTTTTTACTCACCAGTGGACCATGGGTGCACAACAAACATACACACGCACTTCTCCAATCGACTCCTACTGCTGGAAGCATTTGTTGAGTCATTTTGGGTATCTCCTCCAAGCGCTTCGTTGTATTTATCTTGTTTTCCTATATGTCCTGAAATCTCGTTTTGTGTTCCTCTTGATTTCTTATGTGTCCTGAAATCTCGTTTTGTGTTCCTCTTGATTTCTTATGTGTCCTGAAATCTCGTTGTGTGCTTATCTTGATTTCATATGTGTCCTGAAATCTAGTTGTGTGCTTATCTTGATTTCCTATGTGGCCTGAAATCTCGTTGTGTGCTTATCTTGATTTCCTATGTGTCCTGAAATCTCGTTTTGTGTTCCTCTTGATTTCTTATGTGTCCTGAAATCTCGTTTTGTGTTCCTCTTGATTTCTTATGTGTCCTGAAATCTCGTTTTTGTTCCTCTTGATTTCCTATGTGTCCTGAAATCTCGTTGTGTGCTTATCTTGATTTCCTATGTGTCCTCAAATCTCGTTTTGTGCTTCTCTTGATTTCTTATGTGTCCTGAAATCTCGTTTTGTGTTCCTCTTGATTTCCTATGTGTCTTCAAATCTCGTTTTGTGTTTCTTTTGATGTCTTATGTGTCCTGAAATCTCGTTTTGTGTTTCTCTTGATTTCTTATGTGTCCTGAAATCTCGTTTTGTGTTCATCTTGATTTCCTGTATGCCCTGAAATATCGCTCCGATGAGTGGTATCTTGCGTCTTCAATCATCATTAAATCAAAAACATGTCAGCTACCTATGAAGCATAGGTCCTCAACAATTACTCGCAGAGTCTATCATGATCCAGCTGAGCCCATTCTGTCCACGTCATGACTACTGCCTTGACATTGACATCCTTCTCCGTCTTTCCTCTATTTATCTTACCTTGTGGATTTCAAAATAGGGGTTGAATAGTAATGGTATCAGTTTTTTTTCTGTAATGTATGGCCTATCTATTCCCATCGCCTCCTCGGTATTTCATGCACCACTGGTATTTGTCCCGCTTTTCTGATCAGTTCTACGTTGGTGATATTGTCAAACAATTTCCACCTTTGTATTGTGAACGGACAAACCTTAACGAAAGTCTGTACCTTTTCCGCAAGTACTTGTGTTATCCTCCATATTTCAGAGCCATGCAATTGAACGGATTTTACGTTAGGATTAAAGATTTTTGTATTGGGAGTGGTTTTTATTTGTATTTTCTTTTTACCTCCACAAAGTAGACTGTGCCCTATGCAATGAAAGCTCTTGTCGCCTTTGGTATTCTTAACTGGGCATAGTTTTATGTACCTTCTAATGTGTGTATATTGCTGCCATGATATGTGAAAAACTCCACATTCTGAGGGCGGGTGACCCCCAACCTAATTCTTTCATTGTTAATTGCATTTATTTTCAAAACCTGCGTTTTGCTTCTGTGTAATTTTATCCACAATTGTAGTGCCCTCTCTTCAGGTGCATACGCATCTTATTTTGCATCTTGCTGTAGGAATGGAACAGACAAGCCAACTCATCGGCAAAGTCAAGATCGACAAGTTGCTTCGTCGAAGTTCATTTAACGCCGTTGTCGCTTGACGATAATGTCGACTTCATAATCCAGTCAATGGCCAGCAGTAAGAGTAATGGTGATAGTAGACAGAACTGCCGGTCATACGTTCTTATTTCAACGGATTCAGAAAGCTGACCCTCATGTAGTAAGCGACATATCATACCTTAAATGTTTTCTGGATTATATTGGGATCAAGATGCTGAGCAACCCATGAGCTGCAGTGGTCAGCGACCCATAGCTGACTGAAAGCGTCAGGGCCAGCGAACCATAGCTATCAAGACCCTTCTACACCTCCACGCGGTGATCCTGGATAACAGGCTGGATCAGGGCAGACTGGCTAAGGAGAAGGGATCGAAGAGGGAATGCTAACACGGTACTCAAAAAAGGCTTGCTGAAGTCGGATGTGTTGGACCGAAAGGTGCAAATATCGCAACCAAGCTATAAACAACAACACAACGCATTCCGTTCTCTGGACTACATTCTGCTACTTACCCTTTCAGGGTTTAGTAGTGGAAGATTGAGAACGAACGAAGAAGAAAAAAAAATTTTGGAGAACATTTCCTGGGCACCGAGCAACTCCATAGTGGTGCCCTGTCCAAGTCGTCAAAAACTTGTTTGTAATATCTTGGAATGAGCAAAGAGTCACAGGGAGTTATGTCTGGGGAGTAGTGAGATATGCGGAACTTGTCCAATGCCCCGTTTAAGCAAAATCATGTGGGATGTGCAATGTTTGAGCCGGAGCGTTGCAATGGTGGATATCCCTGTTGTCATTCTCGTACAATGACATTTTTAACACTTCATCTCAGTGGACACGTTCTGGTATACGACTACATTTTGCTTACTATGCACAGCTGTAAACAATATCATCGCTAAGCAACGTCTCTTGATCAGACAAAGAGCAGGCTCAAACAAATGGCTGCTGTCTGATAGAAAAGGATATTTCTCCATAACAACGGAAGGATGACAATGCCCAAGGGATTTCCTGGTGCGGAAGATGGATCGCCAACAATGAGGTTACGTTAAAACGACCTTAAAAATCTCTGACCTTGTACAGTGTGTACCATAAGTCGCTTTCCTATTTACAACTGGAACAACTTATTATTTGTCAATTACCTGAGTTTGGTTTTGTGTATAATTAAGTACACAAAATGATAATTTATTTTAAAAATTACTTAACTTAACTTAACGTCTTTATACTGGTTTAGAAGACCCTGTAGAGTCTGTATACAACCAGTTACATTTACATCACCTTGCTCTAAAAGCTATGCGCATCCAGTTTATTCTTAAATGCATTAACTGTCCCTGCCTCCACTACCTCCCCTGGCAATGCATTCCAAGCAGACACCACTCTGACTAAAAAAATATTTCCTAATATCTAATCTGGACCTTTCTTTAGTCAGCTTGTAGCTATGCCCTCGTGTTTTTGTAGGTGGCTGTATTTTTAAAAACTTGTTATAGTCTAATTTATCCATTCCTCTGATCATCTTATAAACCTGTATTAAGTCACCACGAATTCTTCTCTCTTCTAGACACTGTAGGCCGGTTTTTCTGAGTCGTTCCTCATAACTGTAATTCTGGAATCCCACTATCATCTTTGTCGCTCTTTTTTGTATTCTTTCTAGCATGTTTATGTCCCCTCTATGATAAGGACTCCACACCTGTACACAGTACTCCAATCTAGGTCTAACTAAAGCTTTATACAGTTTGACGATCACTTCCTTGCTCCTATGTTTAATATTTCTTTTTATCATACCTAACATTGCATTTGCCTTTTTCACTGCTACCTTAACTTGCTTACTCACCTTTCCTGTATGATCTATAATAACCCCTAGGTCCCTTTCCTTTTCTATCTTTCTAATATTGTTTTTTCCCATTCTGAAATTATGTTCCATATTAGATCTACCCATGTGGATGACTGTACATTTATCTACATTAAACTCCATTTGCCAGCTTACAGACCAATCTCGAATTTTATCTAAATCCGACATCAATATATCCACTTCCGCTTTAGATGAGACACTACTGCATAGTTTTGTGTCATCAGCAAATTTTGGAATCATGGATCCAATATCAATGTCCAAATCATTTATATATATCAAGAACAAAATTGGTCCAAAAACTGAGCCCTGTGGCACACCACTTTTCACTTCATACCACTCAGAGTACTCCTTATTTATGCCCACTCTCTGCCTTCTTCTCGTTAACCAATTTTCAATCCATTTGGCAACTTCCCCACCTATTCCATGTGATTTTATCTTTCGAAATAATCTTTGATGAGGTACTCTATCAAAGGCCTTTACAAAGTCGAGATGAATAACATCCACTGGCTCCCCTTTATCTATGATTTTAGTAACCTCCTCCATGAATTCTAATAGATTTGTTAAGCATGATCTCCCTCTAATAAACCCATGCTGACTATTTCTAATTAGATTAAATTTGTCTAAATGGATTACAATGTTTTCTTTGATTATTGACTCTAACAATTTACAGACTATGCTCGTTAAACTCACCGGTCTATAATTTGCTGGATCTGATTTTTGGCCTTTTTTTAATAAGGGGATCACTCCTGCATCTTTCCAATCCCTTGGAACAATCCCTTTTGTAAGTGATTGAGAACATAATATAGCCAATGGTTTTGCTAGTTGGTCTCTAATTTCATACATCAATTATGGATGAATACCATCTTGACCTGGACATTTATTCACTTTCAACCCCTCCAATTTTTAAAAAACCATTTCCTCTGAAATACAGATTGATCTTAATCCGGCTGTATCCATGTCCCTTTGAAAAATATCTATAGGCTCTGTGATCTTGGAGCAGTCTTTTGTTTAGACTGTGCCAAAGTACTGATTGAGCAGATTAGCTGCCTCCCTATTCTCACTTATTATTTTTCCCGTACTGTCTATGAGAGGGCCTACTTTGTCTTTCGTTCTTTGTTTATTTCTAACATAAGAGAAGAAGCTTTTACTGTCAGTCTTGATCCTTTGAGCAAGTTGTTTTTCAAAGTCAATTTTTGCTGTTTTATTCGCTTTCTGAGAAATGTTCTGCTTGTCCAAATATTTTACATATGTATCTTTTGATTTACCTGCCTCTATATTTTTTTTCAATGCTTTATTTTTTGCTCTTCTACATTTCACTACAAATCTAGTTATCCACCTTTTACGTTTGGGGTTTACCTCCCTACATGGAACACATTCCTCTTTTAGCGTTTCTAGAACTGTTTTAAAACTTTCCCACTCCTGTTCAACATCTGTTCTGCCTCTTTCATCCTCTTAACATCTGCCTTAGAGTAGTCGTATGTTCGCGTGTGTATGTTTACTTCTTTCCCTGCAATAAGATCCCATAGGATGATTTGATGGTCACTTGAGCCAAATAGTTCCCCAACGGTAACGTTTTCAATCATATTTTTCTCTGTAGTAAAAACTAGGTCGAGTACGTTTTTGCCTCTGGTGGCTGCTTCTACATGTTGAATTAAAAAATTGTCAGTTATGCACTTAACAAAAGGTTTTGACTCTACAGGTGCTTCTGCCATATCCCATTTTATTTCTGGATAGTTGAAATCTCCCATTAATAATAATTTCCCTTCACTTGCCTTTGCTATGCTACTAATCAGCTCCTCATCTTCCTCTTTTTGACTTGATTGACATCTGTAGCACACTCCTGTTTTTTCACCCCCACTTTCTATTTCTCCCCATACACTTTCATTTTTGTTACCACATGATAAATAATCTTTGATCGTTATATTAACATAATTTATACAGTATAATAAAACGCCACCTCCCCTAGTCTTGTCTCCAACTATCCTATCTTTCCTTAACATTGTATATCCCTCAATTTCAAGTTCACTTTCTGCAATCTCCTCATATGTCCATGATTCTGTAAATCCTATTATATCTGGTTTTTCTTCTTCTACATACAGTTCCATATGGAAAATAATATAACATCATTGACTTACATTTCCACTTTGTAATGACAGACTCGGCATGCGGTTTGTTCCATAATTTCTCAACACGTCTGACTTCAGTGCTTGAGTTTCTTTCAGATGTTTGTCTTTAAGCTGCTGGGAAGTATTTTAAAAATCATCATTATTCATCTTTCTGTTGTAAAAAAAACAAAGTGAACAAAAATCATAAATTGGTTTGGTCAGATACCGCAATGAGACAAGTACACAAACGAATCCTACGTTACGACCAATAGGCATTCATCAGGGACAATGAACAACAAATGACATACAAAAGCAGGATCTATGTGCTCACTCTGCAATGACCGAATTCGTCACACTATCTCTTTCTCTTAATCTCTCTCAGCCACTTCCTCCCTCCCCTTCCTCTACCCTCTCTATCTCTCTTCCCCGCCCACCCTTACTCCCTCTACTTCTCGCCCTGTATGTCGCACTCACACCGTCTTTAACGCACTTCAACGCTATTCTCAATCCCTCACTCTCCAATTATTACTCCTCGTGTCTGGAGGGGATTGAATGAAGACATCTTACGAGAATAAATCACACATTTGTTTAGCTCTTAGCTGCACAAAGGATATATTTTTGTGCCCCGATTAGCTGCAGACATTTTACATATTATATGCATTCCTTTCCAACATAAACTATACGTTTCATTAGAGCCCTTAACTGCATACAGTATATATTTAATATATTTTCTTGAACTGCCAACAGTTTACGTGTATGTAGAAACCTGAACTGCGTAGGTAACGTATACATTTGTTTAGGTTAGTTAGATACATAAAGTATATTTTTATATATTGTATTCGCTTGCATAAACTATGCATGTTTCTAGAATATTTAGTTGTAACGTTTTTGTTTGGCTTTAAAAAATGGTTTACGATTTATATTTATTTTGGTTTTCGGCTGGATATTTTTCTATTCATTTGCGTTACGTTAGGGTAAGTCTTCGGAAGTGAGGCCGACCTAACTTCATTGACTTTATCATTAATTTTGTATTTATCAATACGCTTTATTTAAGGTATATGTCTTTAATCAATAAGTTTACTTGACATTACTGTCTTTAACTGCCATCTCGGTTTCTCCATCACCGTCTACCGACTGACACCCATTTCCTTTACACATCTTCTCACCCTCAATCGTACGTGACTCACTTCCGTTTATCAGAATCTAGGCCTTCGTCGCCTATGCCAGGGAAGGGTTTCTCCATAGGGCCCACAAGACGCTTGACTGTGTCCGTAAGAGTCTCTAATCTGAAGTGATAGGGAACTCAGACGTTAGATGTGTGTAGATATGTGTGGGTGTGGGTGTGTGTGTGTGCGTGTGTGTGTGGGTGTGTGCGTGTGTGTGTAGGTGAGTGTGTGGGTGAGTGTGTGGGTGAGTGTTATGTGGGTGTGTGTGGGGGAGTGTGTGTGTGGGTGTGTGTGCGTATGTGTGTGTGGGTGTGTATGTGTGTGTGTGTGGGTGAGTGTGTATGGGCGTGTGTGTGTGTGGGTGGATGTGGGTTTGTATGTTGGTGTGGGTGTGTGTGGGTGAGTGTGTGTGCGTGGGTGTGTGTGTGCGTGAATGTGTATGGGTGTGTATGTGAATAAGTGTGTGTGTGCGTGCGTGCGTGTGTGTGTGAGAGAGAGTGCGTGTGTGTGTGTGTGTGTATGTGTGTGTGTGTAGATAACAAGGGAGTGACGAACTGGTTTTCCAAATATATCGAGGCTTGATCGGTTGGTTGCTAATGCCCAGTGTAACCCTTTTGTGCCCCCTGAAAAGGACGGAACGGGGCAGAATGTAGTAGCTTTCCTGACATCCCGAGCGTGCTGATGAAGTGGACCGGGGTCCTCCAGGCGGTTTTACAATGCTTGGCTTCATCCGCGTATCATTCACTACTAGGGGGATCACATCTAACATCACCTTGTTGGCCAGACTGTTGTCCTCGACAACAGCTCGTATCCAGGACGACCAACGAGGAAGTCCGGTGATTGTCTTGGCCAGTATATTTCTACTAACCCTGGCTAACATTGTTTGATGAGTGTGTTTTGCCTGACCAGACGTTAGCCTCATCGTCCGTAATATATCGGTAGATTGAGAAACAAATTAAGATGAAGACAAATTATAATGAAAAGAAAATGATCCTTTCTTTCTTCCGGTGTATCAATCCATCCTCTAGATATTTCCATTCCAAAGCCCAATAAAAGCTCAAAGACAAACTAGATCACAGTTTATTTATTGATTGAAACTTCACGACGGGAGAACGCCAAGAATCAGTTTCCTTGAAGGAGATATCAAAGCTTGATGGTTTACAATACTGGAATTGGTAATCTCCCCTGTTTAAAGAACTTGTTCAAATGTGTCCTTTTCCGATATAATGACACGACCTGAGAGAGAGAGAGAGAGAGAGAGAGAGAGAGTGAGAGAGAGGGGGAGAGTTTAGGGGGTAGGGGGGGGAGAGTATTAGAGAGTTGGAGGGGAAAGTGAGTGAAAGATTAAACAACAAAATATTGGAATGAGATTGTGTCTTTTTTTACAATGTACTAAAATGCTGGGAAAAGATAAAGAGAGAGAGAGAGAGAGAGAGAGAGAGAGAGAGAGTGTGAGAGAGAGAGAAAAGATAGAGAGAGGGAAAAAAGGTTGGTGAGAGATTGTGGGTGTTGTATTTGAGGCGATATTAGACCTCACGCTTTTACGACTCTGTTGATTGGCAATATTCTTTTCCTGCCAGTTGGTAATAGGTATACATTTATAGATAGTGTTAGTGAGAAAGTGAGATAGAGAGAGAGAGAGAAAGAGAGAGAAAGAGAGAGAGATAGTAAGCGTGGTCACAATTAAAAAATAAACGATTGAAAATATCAATCTCTTTCAAATGTACTTGTTGGCGGAGAGAGAGACAGAGAGAGAGGGAGAGAGAAAGAGGGAGACAAGGAGAAGTAGGTCGAGGTAGGGATAATGATAGAGAGAGAGAGAACGGGAGAAATAGGTCGAGAAATGGATAATAATAGGGAGAGAAATAGGTCGAGATAGGGATACTGATAGAGAGCGAGAAAAATAGGTCGAGATAGGGATAATAAGAGAGAGCGAGAGGGAGAAATAGGTCAAGATAAGGATAATGGTAGAGAGAGAGAGAAATGGGTTGATATAGGGATAATGATAGAGAGAGGGAGAAATAGGTCAAGATAGGGATAATGATAGAGAGAGAGATAGGGAGAAATAGGTCGAGATAGGGATACTGATAGAGAGAGAGATAGGGAGAAATAGGTCGAGATAGGGATACTGATAGAGAGAGATAGGGAGAAATAGGTCAAGATAGGGATAATGATAGAGAGAGAGATAGGGAGAAATAGGTCGAGATAGGGATACTGATAGAGAGAGAGAGAGACAGAGAGAGATAGAGAGAGAGAGAGAGAGAGAGAACAAAGCTCTTTATATCACCTGGATGTGGAAACTATAAGTGTTCTTTTTCTAAGTACTCACACGAGTGGAGGGAGGGGGGTGGGTTTGGGGGGGGGCGATGGGTGAGGCGGCGTGAGAGAGAGAGAGAGAGAGAGAGAGAGAGAGTTAATAAGTGGGAGTAACTGATAGTGGAAACAGAGAAATAATGAACTGAAATAATGTCTATTTGAAAGTTGATGATAACATAAACAAGTAGGGCTCAGTTACAGGACTGGAAGAGAAACGAAAAGAAACATAAATTAGGGCCACGTGATCTTTCTTCATCTAAGACGACGAATAAGACTAATCACAAACAGCAATAATTAACGTAGCTTGCGACTATTTATAGTCACCATAGATTCGAATTATCTGGTCGTGAGAGAAGAGAGGGAGAGAGGTAGAGATTGAAAGAGAGAAATATAAAGGGTCGATAGAGGAAGATAGATGAATCCTAAATAACTGTCTTCAATCTATTTTTGCTCAGTGCAAACTTTTCACAAAATGTCAAGTCATTTCCCACTTTTCAAGATTGTCTGACTCTGAATGTGCGTTCCAAATTAAAACGCATATCAAATTCCCAATCTGTTACATTTTCTATGTCAGTACATGTACAACTGGTTGCTTTGTTTTTATCATGGTTTGCAAATTTAATTATTATCGTGTAGCATGTCTTTTGGGAAACGTAACTCTCATTACAGTCGATCTATCTTCTTCTTCTTCTTCTTCTTCTTATTATTATTATTATTATTATTATTATTGTTACCATTGCAATTATTATTATCATTATTACTATTCTCGCTCGCAGCGTTCTTCTTCTTCTTCTTCTTCTTCTTCTTCTTCTTCTTCTTCTTCTTCTTCTTCTTCTTCTTCTACGTTAAACTCTATCTCCCGCTACCAAGCCCTGAACAGGGCTTTCCAAGTAGCAGGATGTAGTCCGGAGAACGGAATGCGCTGTGTTGCTAGTTTACAGCTTTACTGCGATACGTGCACCTTTCGTTTCGACACATCCGTCTTCAGCAGAGTTCGCAACGTATTTTATTATGACTACACGTGAAGAAAAATCTGGGAAGTAAAGGCGGCCGACGTGATGCTGACCACATCATCCACTATGTGCCGTTGGTTACAAAATAATATGGGACCTAACACCAGATTTCTTATGTGCCGTTGGCTACAAAATAATATGGGACCTAACACCAGATTTCCTATGTGCCGTTGGTTACAAAATAATATGGGCCCTAACACCAGATTTCCTATGCGCCGCATTGCGGGACGGGATAATCGTACACGTGAAGTACAGTTCTGGCAAAAATGGTGCTGGGAAGGTGAAATATTCAAGGATTACAACCAACTATGTGTTAAGGGTAGTCTCCTTGTTCAAGTTCTCAGTAGGCATCTCCCTAAGCATATCACAGTCTTGCAGGCTATACTTGTCTGTCTGTGCTGCTTTGGTCTGCACGTCAATAGGGATGATGCGGCTAATTTTAGCCTGTGTAAGTAGACATTCGATCTGTTATGCCCTGTTTTCATGCAGAATATGGTCACTTGTTCCGCTCGACAATGGCAGTGATAGTTGTCTCTCAATTGGTCGATTCGGGGGACGGCGTGGGCTAGTGGTTAAATGACACGGCTTACAATCCAAAGGTGCTGGGTTCGATCACCATCCTCGTTACCCCGGGGAAGCAAACCCTTAGAAAATGCAGGAGGAAGCAGACCCTTACATAAAATGGATGCCTAAGTCGGATGCACTATGCCGACAGGCGCAATATAAAAACCGCAGTGCAATGCACACCGCCTTGGGGAATGGAGAAATAGGCGAACAAAAAACAAAAAAAATTTGGTCGATTATCATTATTGATAGGATAGTTTCTTCTTTACCGGGAAAGTGATTGTTTGTTATTTTTGTTCTCGTGCTACTCCCTTCTTTGTCAACTGGCTGCCTCTCTTGTTAAATAGTATGCCACAGTTTACTGGTATTCATTGCAGCATGACCCTTCTCGTTACTTATAGCAAGCCTAAAGCCCTTTTTAAGGTAAGAAATTGTAATATTCTTAAGGGCTTGCAGAACTGACATTGTAGATGTAAGGACCACAACCTGCTGGCATTGGATTATTGTGTTATTTATTATCTGTGCAGCAATAATTAATGCTTGCACTTCAGCAGAGTAATTTGAACATATTTGTCTACTGGATGGACTAGTTGGTTCGTTATATGTATCTGAGTAGATAACATGGATTCCTGTGCTTCCATTCTTCACTGCTCTTGTTGCAGCCTAGTTCTCCCATTTCTGCCACTGTCATCTTGAGAACACTTTTTGATGTCTTCTGTCTATCTTATCATCCGTCTATATCTGCTATGTTTTCCAGATACAATACCCCCCCCCCCCTCCTCCCACCCCAACCCCCAGTATAGTTTCTCCCCTGACTATTATGTCGTTTGATGTGACTAAACTAATAGTTTCCTAGATGTAATGCTGTCTACCAGTTAATTATGTACTATACCTAGCTCATTTAGGACGGCTTTGATTTTCTGTTTCGCCGACGGTGGAATTCTGGGCGAACTTTCATGTAGCATTTTACCTCCAACAATTCAATTGTCTTCTTCAGTGTTTGTGTGAGGGTTTAGGTTTCGCATTATGTCCTCAGAATTTATGTTTTTGTTGTTTCGTTCGTGCTCTGTCATGTCTTTCTCATTTTGTTTAACCTCTGGTCATTCTTATCACGATTTCGTTTCGGTAATCTCCATTGTTGCTTAAGATTTGAAAATCTTGTAATGTTTTTAATTAGCTCTTTTTCTAAGTAACTAGATTTGGTTTTGTGTGTGTTGTTTTTTCCGAAGTTATCGTTGTTTTACTGGCGTTCTGGATGAAAAATATAATAATGATAAAAAATGTTTGATAGATCTTGAAACTTGAAAAAAATTAGGTGAAAAAAAATATTCATAACTAATTACTTAGGATGCTAAACTAAAGCAAAAGTCCCATCTCAGGGGAATTTGAACCTCTAAATCTACCCCCTGTGATAGAGGGGGGTTATTCCTCACTGGCTAGCGTTCCCTGGTGTGGTGTAGGTGCATCGTTGAAGGAGATATAAAAACTCTCAGTTTCATCATTGGGGATTAGTAATCTTTTATCTATGGAATATGGAACGTCTGTCCTTTTACAAAGTACTGGCATAAACTAGTGTGTGAGAGAGAGAGAGAGAGAGAGAGAGAGAGAGAGAGCGAAAGAAAAGATTAAGATAAAGTGAAGGAGTGAAAGAGAGTGAGAGGGAGCGAGAGTGGAAGGAGATAGCACGCTTAAGCGGCAGTAAAGAAATACAGAAATGATAATTTGTATTGTTTTACAGAGTACAGATGCGAGAGGATGGAGACAGAGAAAGAGAGAGGCAGAGAGGAGAGAGAGAAGGGGAGGGGGGTTATTTATTATTTTAGGAGAGTTGTTGTTGTTTAATGTCCAAAGTGAGAAAGTGTATTCTTAAAAGGACGTTGTAGTAGCTTTCCTCACATTCCGAGCATGCGGATGAATGTGGACCACGGTCTTCTAGGCGGTTGTCCTATGCTTGGCCTGTGTGGCGCTCACTATTATGGGGATCACATCGATCCACATCTCGCCAGCCTGGCTGCCTTGAGAACAGCCTGTTTCCAGGGACCGCTACATGGAAAAGTGTATTGTGCCTGACCTTGATGCGACGTCCTGGTCAATATGTTGTGCCTGGCCCTAAGGCGACGTCCTGGTCAGTATGTTGTTCCTGACCCTGAGGCGACGTCCTGGTCAGTATGTTGTTCCTGACCTTGAGGCGACGTCCTTGTCAATATGTTGTGCCTGACCCTGAGGTGACGTCCTTGTCAGTATGGTGTTCCTCACCCTGAGGCGACGTCCTTGTCAGTATGTTGTTCCTAATCTTGAGTCGACGTCCTGATCAGTATGTTGTTCCTGATCTTGAGTCGACGTACTGGTCAGTATGTTGTTTCTAATCTTGAGACCACTTTCTGGTCAGTATGTTGTTCGTAATCTTGAGTTGACGTCCTATTCAGTATGTTGTTCCAAATCCTGAGACCACTTCCTGGTCAGTATATCGTTAGGTCAAGAGCTACAGTAGTTAACTTGACATCCAGATGCGAGCTGATGACGGTGGACCACGGTCTTCTCGGCTATTATGCTATACTTGGTTTCCTCTGCGTGTCACTCACTCGCAACACTTCGATTTTCCCAAGCGTGTTAGCCATCATCATCATTATGTAGCATCTCCTTTGCAGACCGTGGCTCTCATGACAGACTGTCTGTAGGAAACGCTTATCTTTCGCCAGTCTTCCGGTCTGCTCCAATGTCAAATCCAGCGTCTCCTTGATGTTCGGGTCCATTGTCTTCTCGGTGGCCCCTGCCTCTCTTCCCAAGGACCATGCCTTTCAGAACTACTCTCAACATTCTGTTGTGTAGTTTGACGTGTCCAAAAAAAACCTCAGTTTTCGGGTGATTACATTATTCATTAGCCAATTCTCCTCCACATTGCCGGATGAATTTGTTTGTTTTTTATCTTTGTCCACGGGATTTTCAGGACCCTTCAGTAGCATTGTGTTTGAAAAACACCGATCTTCACTTTTAATGCTTTTGTAATCGTCCATGTTTCACATCCATAGGTTGCCACAGGAAAAATGCATGTTTTTAGGATCTTTAGTTTCAGTTCTTTGTTTGTATTATGTCATAGGTTATGCATACATCTTTGTTTTATTTATTGTCCTAGTGAGTCGACTTCTTACTTCTTTTGTACAGTCTCCATTGTTGTTCAGTATTAATGCCAGATATTCAAAATGTGCAACATTTTCAATTTCTTGGCCAGCTATCTCAATTTTAAGTTTGAGTTTTGTCTTATCAGTCGTCATTATCATGTTGTCTTTGTATTCAGGTATAGATTCTGGGCTTCACTGTGTTTCTGGACTGATGTAATTATTTGTTCTAGGCCCCTGGCGCTGTTCCAGAGCAAAACTGTGTCGTCGGCAAATTGTATTTCCGGTATCTTCATTCCTCCTATTGTGAAAGGATCGAAGTCTATGGAAATTGGATCTGCCTTTACATTTCTGATATTTCTGCATATATATTGAACAGGTATGGTGAAAGATTGCAGCCCTGTCTGACCCCTTTGTGTATCTCAAACTAATCTGAGGTTTAACCATGTATTCTGACGTCTGCTTGTTGCCCCCCTCTAGAGGGTTGCTTTTAGTTAAACCGGATGTGCTGGGAAGCCTAAATCTTTCATAATGTTCCACATTTGCTGATGTTTTAAGTTGTCAAAGGCTTTGGTGTAGTTTATAAAACAGGTATACAGGTCCGTATTGAACTCTCTGCTTTACTCGATGATGTTTCTCATGTTCAAGATATTGTCTCTTGTGCCTTTTCTTGTTCTGAACCCTGCTTGCGTTTCGTTTATTTCATAGTCAAACTTTCTTTCTATTTTCATAATGATGCGCAATAAGATCTTGCTGGCGTGGCTTACCAAGGCGATAGTGCGATAGTGTGTACATACATAACTTTTGATTTTCTTTCTTAGGTATTATGATGTACATAGATCGTTTCCATGCTTTGGGTCATTCTATGTTGCGCCAGATTCTTTTACAAACTGCATGGTACACGCGGATGTTTGCTTCTCCTCCCTCTTGTATCCGTTCGGCGGGTATTTCAATCCTGGGGTTTTTCCTTTTTTCCGCTGCTCGGACTTCGCTCAATGTGGGTTCTGGTTCTTCCTCTTCGTTGTTTGTTAGCATGTCTTGGTTTTTTGTGTTGTCCCCGTACATCTCTTGTTAGCCAAACTGTCATAAAACAGACTTTTTCCAGTGAGAATCGCGTGGAAGTTAAATAAGCGTCTTGGTCAGTATATAATGCCTAACCATGACTAACATGTCCGATCAGTATGTTTTGTCTGACCATGACTAACATGTCTGATCAGTATGTTTTGTCTGACCATGACTAACATGTCCGGTCAGTATGTTTTGTCTGACGAGACGTTAATCTCCTCTCCCAAGCTTCCATACCTCCCATCCTAATAACATGGCTGGGATAACCTTGCCGTTGAAGGTGCGTTCTCTTACCCCATCGTCTCGTTTCGGCCGAAGTACGGGTTTAAGACAACGGAAACTGATATCCATCTTGAAAACTGAAAACTTATTAAATGGGGATTCATAATTTCTTGGTCCAGGTGATCATCATCATCATGTTGCATGTCCTTTGCAGAAAGTCGCTCTCAGAACAGCCTTTCTGTAAGACTCTCGATGTCTCGCTAGAACTCCTGCCTCTGTCTCCCTATCTTGTGTCCATCATCTCCCCGGTCTGCCTCTGCCCCACTGTCCAGGTCCCATACCCTCCAGTATCGTTCTCTCTAGACCATCATGGCGTTTGATATGGCCAAAATATTTTAGTTTTTTTGGACAAGAAATTGTTTACTAGCCAATTTTGCTCGATATCTAGTCCTTTCAGGATATATATTTTTTTTTTCCTTTTCGCTATCCACTATGTTTTGAGCATTTTCCTGTAGCATTTTAGTTCAACAGATTCAGTCTTATTCTTAAAAGTGTTTGTATGGTGGTCCACGTTTCACATCGGTAAGTTGCCACCGGGAAAGAGACGCGTTCTCAGGATTCTCGGCTTCATCATTCAGTTCAGGCAAATGTACGAATTCAAGTTTTAAAGTGATACTTTCTTAGAAGCAGTTACCATTGTTGGCAAAATGTGATCAGCATGTTTAGTGTTTTCATTCTATTAATTTTAAGACCAAAAGCTTCGCCTACTTTATTAAGCACTTTAGGGATTGATAGGTTGAAGATGAGATTGTCTTCAGTAAACAGATGAGTGAGAATTTCTCCTTATATGTTCAGGTCTTTGTGTTTCTAATTTAGTTTTCTAAGGAGTTCCAGGGGAACAACCGAATGTTGTAACAAAGAAACCAACAGTGAAAGTGTGTATCCTTACATATCTGGTGATACGTGGAGAGAAAGAGCGAGACATTGATAGTAGAGAAGAACGAAAAAGTGTGCAAATAAATATGTTTGTTATTTTACAGAGAGTGAGAAAGAGAGAATGTATGAGAGGAAGAGAGAGAGAGAGACAGAGAGACAGAGGGAGAGAGAGAGAGAATAGAGGTCCATTAACGAATACATGTTTATTGTTTTCGTCGTGTTCTTCCTGTGTTCTCCCATTGATTTTTACACCGTTAGACAGGTCCCCTCTGATAATAGACAGGACCCCTCTGAAGATCTCGGTGACTGTTGTCTGGAGCTAATCTCTAGCTTTGTACACCTTTGAGTTTTGTGTCCAGTTACTTGACCTGTCCGTTTTCTTCAACTGGTTGTATCAAGGACATTCCTGTGAAACTTGCTCTACAGTTTGCACGCTAACTCCACACATGTACAGTGGGAAAGCACAACGAAGAAAAATGAGAGAGAAAGAAGGGAGAGAGAATAAGACAGACAGGAGAGATAACGAGAGATAAATACACGGGTAATATAAAGTAAAATGAACTGTATTTTTTTGTGATATAAAGAAACATATATAGTTTACTTATGAAAACCTGCTGGTAATGTGACAGTGTCAGATGACAGGGATTCAGGGGTCAGGTATTCTACAGAAATCTCGACAGCATCCCAATCATGAAACCGAACCAGCTTCCAACTTGGACACTCAAAGCGTTTTTTTTAATTGTTAAATTGGAAGTTAATTGTAGTTTGGTAGTAAGCAAGCAAATGGGGAGAAATAAAAACATTTCGTCTGTGATTCTGATAGAGATTATGTACCGAGGCGTGTTCAAATGAAACATGACCTAACTGCACGATGTGAACATACGTACGATGCGCATGATGACGGCACTTCTGATGTACACAGCACATACCAACCGTCAAGTTTGCAAAATTGCATTATCCTCAAACTCATGGTTTCCGTAGCAGACCGTTGAAAACATGGCGGGTGTGATACGGAATCCGTCCAGAGTTGATCATCGAGCGGTGATACGGTTTCTAACAGCAGAAGGATGTCGACCAGTTGACATTCATCGAAAATTGCAGGCAGTGTATGGTGACAAAAGTGTGGCGAACGTTAACTCCGGCGACGGCCCACCCGAATTGCTGTTTCAGTTTTGGCGATGGCATCTTCTGACGCAACAATATGCGCCTGACCTCGTCTTGGAAGATCTTTCGTTAACTCGAGTCCTTCTTTAAACATCGTCGCCCAGTTCTTCACTGTTGTCTTCGACGCACTTTTGTAATTGTTATGCAATATTCGCTGAAATCAAAGTTAGCATTAATCGCCTTTGAACGACACTGCAGTCTGACTCTAACAAGTACATGTCGAAGGTCAGTGGTTTGTTTTTTTTTTTTTTTTTTTTTTTTTTTGCGTTCGCCTTATTTTCTCTATTCCCCAAGGCGGGTGTGCGTTGCACTGTGGTTTTTATTTTGCGCCTGTCGGCCCAGTGCATCCGACTTCAGCATGCATTTTATGTAAGGGTCTGCTTCCTCCT
The DNA here is from genome assembly GCA_036924085.1 of Ariolimax columbianus. Lineage (NCBI taxonomy): Eukaryota > Metazoa > Mollusca > Gastropoda > Stylommatophora > Arionidae > Ariolimax > Ariolimax columbianus. The sequence goes on from JAVGWX010000002.1 coordinate 101,321,190, forward strand.
GCATTTTCTAAGGGTTTGCTTCCCCGGGGTAACGGCCGGTGCTGTGATGGGGATCGAACCCAGCACCTTCTGGTTGTGAGCCGTGCCACTTAACCACTAGGCCACGCCGTCCCCCCAGTGGGTTTCGAAAACTGTTTGTATGATAGAGCAGCGCACAGGTGTAGGCAAGACACGTACTGATCGAAGTCTCAAACGTATCGTTGTCAGAAACACGGGTGTAGGCAAGACACCCACAAATTGTCTAATGTTCGAACGTCTCATTGTTAGAAAACAGAGATGTAGCCCAGACACCAGGGATCACATCCCCTCATACGTGTAAGATATATTTTGTTCTTGAAGGATTGAAGCTGCCAGACTGTCAGAGACCAGATTCGCTACAATCGACGAGCACGACAATACGCATTATTGAGATATTAGCTGATATTCTTAGAGAGAGAGAAGGAACACGGTTAGGACATAGGACAGAACCGGATTAATAACCAGAGGAACCACATGTAAAGTATCGAAACCTTCTGATAAGGGAATTTAGACAGAGGTAGATTAGGATGAAATTGATGTAACTGAAACGAATTATCTAAATAAATAAATAGCCTTTTATTTTTTATGGAAGAATTGTTCTTCGTGTTTCATTATGGTTTTCATGTGAGAGGGGAAATAATTACAATATCAAGGGGTGTGGGGGGGGGGGGGGGGTGTAAGTGTGCATATATAACAGGGTAGTTATTGGCCACAGTGTACGAGATAGCATAGTTGGGTTGAGGGACTCTGGTGCAATATTTCTGTACATCTGTGTACATAATGTGACTTATACTTATTCATGTTAACTATCTACATTCGAATAAAGTTTTGTTAGAGCTAATTTCACTTCAGTAAGTCTTTTCATAACGATAGGATTCAAGAGAACCTGACACAATGAATGGATCACAACAGCGACATTTAATAAAATAGAAGAAAAAAAAAGAAGAAAGCTATTGTCAAACACGAGCCACCAAAGCCGAAGCATAGAGAAATTTTACTGTTACAGACAAAGAGGTCAAGACAAGATAAGTAAAAATAGAAGGGAATATATTGTTGGCACGTGAGACAGAAGAGGCAGCGGAGAGAGAAAATATGAGAGACCTCTTCTCATTAGCAAAGAAAATTGCAACTGGATATAAATACAGACAGACAGACCAATCAAAGAAAGAGAGGGCAAGATGTTGACATCATCGGAGGAACAGCAGAAGCAATGGGTTGAGTATTTCAAAGAAATTCTAAACAGATCTCCACCACAAGAAACACCAAACATTCTACAAACATATAAGACCCTGAACTTAGACTGCAACTCATCAAGTAAGATAGAAATAGAAGGCGTCATATCCAAAATCAAGAAAGGGAAAGCGGCAGGACCAAATGAAATAGCAGCAGAAGCCATAATGGCAGAAATAAATAAGGTCACTGATACATTGCTAGGATTATGTCAGAAAAATGGGAAGTGGAGAGAGTGTCAACAGAATGAAGAGAAAGAACATCTGATTAAACTGCCTAAGACGGGGGTCTGGCAGATTGCAGCAATTATAGGGGGATTACATTGATGTCAGTGCCAGGCAAGATATTCATCAGAATCATCTTGACAGATTAAAAACTGAAGTAAACAAAAAGCTCTGAGAGGAACAGGCAGAATTTCGCCAGGGAAGATCATGCACAGATCATATATTTACGCTTCGCATCATAGAAGAACAAAACATTGCATAGAAATCATTCATATACGCACATTTTATAGACTATGAAAAGTCTTTTGACAGTGTAGATCGAAGTACTATATAGCAACTGTTGAGACACTATGGGATACGAGAGAAGTACACAACCCTCATTCAGAATATACCCAAAGACACAGTTAGTAGAGTGGTACATGAAAGAGCACTGACTGACAGCTTCGATGTGCAAACAAGGGTGAGACAAGGAAGCCTGCTCTCACCTTTCCTGTTCGTGTTGGCCATAGATTGGATAAGGAAGACATCAATCGAAGGAAAAAGAACTGATATTCAGTGGACACTGTTGTCACAATTGGAGGATCTGGACTACACAGATGATCTGGTACTTTTGTCACACAGCCATTGTCAAATGCAAGAGAAACTTGATAGGGTAAAAGAAAAATCTGCCAAATTTGTAATGAATGTGTCTTCAGACATGAAGAAAACCAAGCTCCTTACACTCAACACCATCAGCAAAGAACCAATCATGCTGTAGGGACAGCAGTTGGACAAAATAGATACCATTACCTATCTGGCAAGCACAATAGACACACCAGAAGGTATAGATGCAGATGTGGGACTCATATTTAGAAAGGCGAAAGGGGATTCCTGACCCTAAACAACATATTGAGATATAGAGAAACCAAGATTCACACTACAGTTAGAATATTCAATGCCGTATCAAGCCGACTTTGTTGTCTGGAAGTGAGACACAGAGAAAGACCAACGCCATACAACAAAGACTCTAGTTCTTTGTTAACAGATGCTTATGGAGGAAAATGGACATAAAGTGGCAGGACATGGTGAGAATTAAAAACATATGGGAAAGGAGCCAACAACTTCCAATGGAACTACAATTAAGCGAAGAAATAGGGCTGGATAGGACACACGCTGCGGAGAGAGTGAAAGAGAAAGAGAGAGAGAGAGAGAGAGAGAGAGAGAGAGAGAGTGGTAGAACCAAAAAAACGAACACCATAATCACAGCCAACAGATCCTTAGACATGACGAGATACCAGGAAACGAAATTACTAATCCTCAGCACTAATACCATGCAAATATGGATGGACATGGACATCGATTCGCAATGTATTTAATGAAATAACTAAATATAAAGTTGACATAAATAGTGTAACGTCTCTCTCTTGCAAGTCGCATAAAGTAACTCTCTTCAAATCGTGTAAGGTTCGTCTCTCTGCAAATCGTGAAACGTCCCTTCTTCAAATCGTGTAAGGTTCGTCTCTCTGCAAATCGTGAAACGTCTCTTCTTCAAATCGTGTAAGGTTCGTCTCTCTGCAAATCATGTAACGTCTCTTCTTCAAATCGTGTAATGCTCGCCCCTCTGCAAAATCGTGTAACGTCTCTTCTTCAAATCTGTATCGCTCTGAGTATTTCTGCAAATCGTGTAAAGTCTCTCTTCTTCAAATCGTGTTAAGATTCGTCTTGTACGTTGCGAAATCGTGTAACGCCTCTCTTCTCTTGCGCTCTGAAAATCGCGTAAAGTCTATCCCAACTCCCGGCCAACCATCAGGATTTTATAACACCAGACTACTTTCTTAGTGAGCGCTACTTTCAAAATGGCGGTACTTGCCGACGTGAGTGATCCGGTCAGATGGAAGTCCCATCTCTAAATTAATAGAAGTATGCAACTACGCTTCCGCGTTACCATAGGCAACAAAATGTGTCAGTAGGGAGACAAGATTTGTCTGCACAGACTAAATCTGTCACAATAGTCTACACTAAAGAGAAGAAAGTCTCAACTTTCAGATCCGAACAGGATACTCTACAGTCAATTGCCACTATAACCGAATCAACCCTCAGCACCTGCCTTAGTGCAGACACTGCTCTCACCCAAATGAAACAGTTAGATAAATTAATTGAGTGCAAGGCGCTTGTGGATATGAGGATACGCTTCTTGGTGGTAGCACAGGATGCAGATGTGATGCAGTTGTACTGACAGTTGTATTTGTCCTGGCCATTGTCGGTTTGTGTGGACTTCTGTTTGTACTGACCATTGTCGGTTTGTGTGGACTTCTGTTTGTTCTGACCTTTGTAGGTTTGTGTGGACTTCTGTTTGTACTGACCATTGTCGGTTTGTGTGGACTTATGTTTGTACTGACTATTGTCGGTTTGTGTGGACTTCTGTTTGTACTGACCATTTTCGGTTTGCGGGGACTTCTGTTTGTTCTGACCATTTTTGGTTTGTGTGGACTTCTGTTTGTACTGACTATTTTCGGTTTGTGTGGACTTCTGTTTGCCCTGACCATTTTTGGTTTGTGTGGACTTCTGTTTGTACTGACCATTGCCGATTGTTTTGTCCAGACCATTGTCCGTTTGCGGGGACTTCTGTTTGTACTGACCATTGTCGGTTTGTTTGTCCTGACCATTGTCCGTTTGCGGGAACTTCTGATTGTATTGACCATTTTCGGTTTGTGTGGACTTCTGTTTGTACTGACCATTGTCGGTTTGTTTGTCCTGACCATTGTCCGTTTGCGAGGACTTCTATTTGTCTTCACCATTGTCCGTTTGCGATGACTTCTATTTGTCTTGACCATTGTCCGTTTGCGAGGACTTCTATTTGTACTGAGCATTGTCATGTTGTGTGGACTTCTATTTTTCTTAACCATTGTTGGTTTGTGTTGACTTCTATTTGTTTTAACCATTGTCGGTTTGTGTGTACTTCTATTTGTACTGACCATTGTCTGTTTGTTTGTCATGACCATTGTCCGTTTGCGAGGACTTCTATTTGTACTGATCATTGTTGGTTTGTGGGGACTTCTATTTGTCTTGACCATTATCGCTTTGTGGGGACTTCTATTTGTCTTAACCATTTTCGGTTTATGTGGACTTCTATTTGTGTTTCCATTGTCGGTTTGTGTGAACTTCTACTTGTCTTGACCATTGTCGGTTTACGGGAACTTTTTTTTCTCCTATTTTAACCAATTGCCGCTTAACCTGTAAGGCTGAAACTGTGTACACAGACTACACTAGTGGGACCTGTAAATCTATCACAAAACTGCATTCCTGTACTCCCAATAACAAACAAAAGAACATGTCTGTAAATAAATTTTGCAGAGAAAAATATAGATTGTAAAAATATTGACTAGTTTTCTTTTATGTGGCTTATAGCTCCGACAAGATGGAGTATCTGGCAATATTCATTCAAATCCTCCTACACACTTCTCTTCTCGCAAGAAGTATGAAGTCCTCTATCTTGGCGTTAGGAAGGTTTCTTTTCACGTGGCTTAGATTGTATCTACAGGGTGCGTGTCCCATGAGCAACCCTTGTTTATTGTCTATTACGGTACGTTAACCCACGGACACTGACAATCCACCAGGTAACATTAACATGCAACAATGAAGTGAGTTGGCAGGAACAGCATGGGTTAAACTAAACAGTGAGCTCCCTAGGCATTGCGTCCTATTTCCTGATGGAAGGGAAGGTGGACCTTCTTCTTCTTCTTGTGGTCGTATCATAGATGTGTACACCATCAGGCGAGTTTCGGCGATGAACTCTTCTGTAGTTGCTCTTTAGCTCAATACAGCTTTGATTGTAGTGTCGAATCATACGTTGCTGATGTTGAATGATATCATGAAATAGGCCGTAATCTACATGCGAACATGTATAAATGAAAAAATAAATACAGACCAGCGATTCTATTATTTGAAAAAGAGAGAGGGGGAGGGGGAGAAATAGAGAGGGTGAGCGAGGGAGGAAGAAGAATAAAGAGAGAAAGAGGGAGAAAGAGAGGGAGAAAGAAAGACAAAACAAGAAAGAAGGAGAGAAAAAAAATAGAGAGGGGAAAGAGAGAATGAGAGAGGGGGAGCGACAGAGAGGGAGAGAGCGATAGAGGGAGAAAGGTTGACGGTGAGAGAGAAATGATGCATGTTAGAAATGTGCGTTAGAAGCAGCGAATTGTGATAGAATTTCTTGTTGCGGAGAAAAAAAATACGGCTGTGAACATTCACAAGCGTCTATGTGATGTGTACGAAAGTTTTGTAATTAACAGGATTACAGTTAGTGACTGGGTTTTAAAAAAAAGGAAGAATCATCCGCTTTATCGGCAACGCTGTGGACGTCTTGTCACAGCCACCAACACATAAATGTTGAGATGCGCTGATGGGCATTATTCTTAATGATAAGCGAATCACTACTCAACAACAGGCCTTTCAGCTGTCAATCAGCATTGGTACTGCAAATGCAGTTATAAAAACTCACGGGCTTTGTAAGGTTTGCGCAAGATCGTCTCACAAATGACCATCGATTGCAGAGGAAAACAATTTCTTCTGAATTGTTGGAGCTTTTCCATACTGATGGAGGGAACGTTTTGGCTAATACAGGTGACGAACTCTGGGCACATCGTTTTGAACCTGAGACCAAAAAAACAGTCCATGGAGCGGCATTACCCGCAATAGCCACGAAGAAAAACATTCAATTCAACAGTTTCAACTGGAACGGTCATGATCGCTGTCTTTTGGGACATTGCAGGTGTAATTACTGTGGATGTGATGCCAAGAGGAGAGACAATCAATTCGTAAGCTTATATTAAGACATCGAAAAAACGCAATCGACCTTTCTGCAGAGCTCGGCCTCATAAGAATCCAGCAGACCTGCTTCTCCTTCACGACAATGCGCGACCTCACACAAGCCTGGCAACACGGGAAGGAATCACCAGATTGGGTTTGACTGTACTACCTTATAGTCCCGATTTAGCACCCTCTTTCATCGTTTGGTCCACTCAAAGATACGCTTCGTGAGACAAGGTTTGAAGATGATGGAGAAGTGATTCATTCAGCCGTGAAATGGCTACCTGATCAAGACAAAATCTGGTACGGGCTAGGAATACATGCACTTGCTTCACGCTGGCATAAAGCTGTGTATATATATACATATAGTTTTGGTAAAAACATTTCGGACACATATATTTATTACTAATGCTTTTAGCTATTAGTTTTAACTTACTGTGATCTGCCGTCCGATCGCTTGCATGGTTTGAGGTCCCTGTCTAGGAGAAGGTTGTTGACCCTTGTCATACCAGATTATCGACCCCTGTCTTCCCGCGTCATTTATAAAACTTGTTCTCCTTATAAGATATCATTGAAACACGCACACGGGAAGACATTAAAACTATTATTACATCAAAGAAAATTACGATGAAATAACAAAGAAGAAACCTCGTTATTCGTTGAATAAATGACTTTAAGGGCAGCTGAAATAGACATCAAAATGGCAAATCTCAGGATGCTGGAAGTCCTACACAAACAAGATCGGTAGAAATATAAATGGTTTCTGAACATCAATAAGAAGACAAGCACTTGCACAATTTTTCACTTTAAACTACGAAAATCAAAATCACACATAAATTAAATAGACACGAACTACTAGAAGAAAAGAAACTGGAATACTCAAACAGTAACACTGGACTGTAGACTAACAACAACAAAATTAAAATTACAAGTTGCAACAAAATGTTAAACGGTGAAGAACTCTATCGAAATAGTTAGCTAGATGTATATTGACGCATTTGTGATTTACACCGATGGAAAGGTACTACCAATACGCGTGTCCCTATATACCCCTTGACTACGTACATGACACAGTCAGACCAGGTTCTCACCATCAGGCGTTGATAAAGCCTCTGAAAACACCTAGAAGATCTTGCATCTGCATCTCATGGGCAAATACCAGAACACAAATTCTCGGCTGCAGTCGTACAACAGCAGGAATTATTGTCGATAGCAACCATATCAACTCCACTGATGATTTCAATTAGCTCTACAGTAGGGGGACGGCGTGGGCTAGTGGTTAAGTGACATGACTCACAATCAGAAGGTGCTGGGTTCGATCTCCATTACAGCACCGGCCGTTATCCCGGGGAATCAAACCCTTAGAAAGCGCAGGAGGATGCACACCCTTACATAAAATGCATGCTGAAGTCGGATACACTAGGCCTTGGGAATAGAGAAATGAGGCGAACACAAAAATATATATTTTAAAAATCTCTTCAGTAACTTCGTTGAATGACGCCACCTAGACATCATTAGAAAAGGCGGTCTGGTTGCCCCCACAATGAGCGCCCTACATCGGATCTGGAACTAGTAGATGCTTTCGCTGAAAACCAACCTACTAGTTCACATAACTTGAACCGTCCACGATCCTGCTGCACAGTTCCGAAAACAATGCTATTCTGCAGGGCGATCAGAAGCACATTGATGCCTTTCACATGCGCAGTCAGAGGCGTACACTTATGATCTACTGGTACGACCGGCAGACATCATCGAGAGCACACTCGCTGTTCTAATCCGTCATCGGTTGACAATTTTTACAGACGATGTACATGCTCACCAGCTCCTAAAGCAGGACATGGAAATCAAAGATTGGAGCCTCACTCCATCATGGTTCTGCCCACGCGTTCGTCCATGTACCACCTGGTTAGGTCAAGTCGGAAAGACAACATCCTCATTGTATGCAGGCTAGAACTCAACCAGTCATCGTGGTCATGTACAATTAGGGCGAGGTATCCTTGTCGACTGAGCTAATTACCTAGCTACGGTTATGGGCTGCAGACCATCAAATACCGAAATTGTTCTACACATTAATTGTTAGACTAACACTAATATAGGTAATGCCATCCTGGACAAAAGCTTCATAAATCAACTTTCAAGAAACAGCCAAAACCAAAATCAGGAATAAAGAATTAATAAAGGAGCTATGAAATCAACACCATCAGAAGGTGTGAGGAAATAACAAAGCTGCAACACATGACTGATAAAAGAGCTTACATAGTGTCAGTCATGTGACAGAAGTGGAATTTAGTAGTGATAGTCTCCAAACCCACTTGGCGACTGTAATAAATAACGGTGCTTAAGGGAGGGAAGATGATTTTTAGCTGGACAATAGGCAAACAAGTGAACAAGATATTTCACGTGGGAGAGTTCAGACAGAGGCTATTTTTCTTTTAACAAAGCCGGCCTGGATTTTCATTGTCCAACTATCAGATAGTGGGAAAGCTAGATGGTCAGTTTTACTTTTAGTTAATATCCACAGTTTGGTGCGATAGTTCAAAAGATTTAACACGGATAAGACTGTTGCTTCAGTGGTGTGTTTGTTGTTGGGGTTTTTTTTTTGGGGGGGGGGGGGGGGGGGAGGGGGGAATTGTGATTCGGAGAGATAGTTCCTAAGACTACTAGTTAGCTGAGTAGCAAGAATTCGGTGGCGGATTATATCTGCCCATGCCGTATTATCTAGGTGTTACTGGTAAACTGGTAAGGGGTTCTAGCTACGCCTATGATTTGGTCACACCTTGTCATAAGAAATTGTTAGAGGTTCAGGACCGCCCTTGCGGTAGTGTCCAGATGACACGGGAAGATTTGTAGGGGTTGAGCTGTCTAGGATTTGACAGCAAGATATCCAATGAACTGGAAAAGTTGGTAGGAGCTTCAGAAATGGAAACTTCGCATATTGACAGGAATGCAAGCCAAACCGTGACACGAGATAGGTGTATGTGAACGGGGTGGTAGCAGTAATATTTCGTGACCGGCGGCCATGTTGCATAAAAGTATCTTAGGTAGAAGCTTGAGGGGCCAATAAAGGTCGAACCGCGAGGCGGTACAGGCAGAGCTGGCCGAAATGTTTCCACTGTGAGCTCCCTAGGCATTGCGTCCTATTTCCTGATGGAAGGGAAGGTGAACCTTCTTCTTCTTCTTGTGGTCGTATCATAGATGTGTACACCATCAGGCGAGTTTCGGCGATGAACTCTACTGTAGTTGCTCTTTAGCTCAATACAGCATTGATTGTAGTGTCGAATCATTTGGCCAGAATATCTTCCTTAACTGACCATACATAGGACAGTCCTGCAAAATATGTTAGGCAGTTTGTTCGCTTGTCCCACATGCACACAACGGCAAAGCTGGCAGACGAAGCATGTACATGTGTTTATTCAGTCTATTGTGCCCAGTCCTGAGGCGAAGAATGATAGTCTGCCCTTGCCGGTCAAGGGTGTGGGAGATATCAATGAGTGGTTCTGTTCTCTTTTTACAGCCTGGACAAATCTCTTTTTCTCCAAGTATGTGATTTCGCAATCTTCTTGTTCACATTCTCCTGCCCGCCTTGCAAGTCCATCTGCCCTCTCATTTCCAGGTACCACAGTCGGATGACAGTCACTGGAGTATAGTCCGCTTTCCAGCAGCTACCCTGCCAATTTCACTTCTCAGAAGCTAGAGTTTACCACCCTTAAGAGCTTGCAGCACAGATAATGTGAAGATGACTAGTTGGTGGCAATCATAATTTCTGTTCTGGATCAAGTTGGCAGCCTGTTTGAGAGCTTGAACCTCAGCCTGTTTGAGAGCTTGAACCTCAGCCTGTTTGAGAGCTTGAGCCTCAGCCTGTTTGAGAGCTTGAGCCTCAGCCTGTTTGAGAGCTTGAGCCTCAGCTGTATAGTTGGAGCAGAATTGACCAGTGGGAACGCTTCTTCTCTCACAATGGTCCTCAGAGTATGTTATAAAGATACCAGCTCCTCCATTCTTGCCACCATTTATTGTTGATCCATCTGTGTAGGCATGTATCCACGATTGTTGCTGATCCATCTGTGTAGGCATGTATCCACGATTGTTGCTGATCCATCTGTGTAGGCATGTATCCACGATTGTTGCTGATCCATCTGTGTAGGCATGTATCCACGATTGTTGCTGATCCATCTGTGTAGGCATGTATCCACGATTGTTGCTGATCCATCTGTGTAGGCATGTATCCACGATTGTTGCTGATCCATCTGTGTAGGCATGTATCCACGATTGTTGCTGATCCATCTGTGTAGGCATGTATCCACGATTGTTGCTGATCCATCTGTGTAGGCATGTATCCACGATTGTTGCTGATCCATCTGTGTAGGCATGTATCCACGATTGTTGCTGATCCATCTGTGTAGGCATGTATCCACGATTGTTGCTGATCCATCTGTGTAGGCATGTATCCACGATTGTTGCTGATCCATCTGTGTAGGCTTGTATCCACGATTGTTTAGGATAGTTTTTTACGATCAGACTCAGTGTGACAGTTCGCTTTTGCAGCTCGTTGTAGTTGTGTCCAGTCGCGAGACCAGTGACTGTCGGTGAACTAACCCCAGCGTTAGTGAGACATTCCTGTGAGAAAGTTGGTTTGCTAGCGTAGCTGTGGATTCCACAGGATTGGAACATGAGCCTGCTGGAAAGTACAACAAACTGATCAGATTCAACTTTGAATTCCACTGGTTCTGCTCGTAAGCCTGCCACACGACTCAAGAGATTGAATAGTTTATAATTTGTACTGTTAGGAAGAATAAAGACTAATGGCAGGTTCGATCTGGATTATTAAGTCAGAAGTATACACCACAGTTACTTACTGACACCCTCTGCTTATAGAATTTAGTCATAGTTAAATTAGAAGAAAAATGATGTACAAGACTAAATATATACAATGTATGATTAACCATGTTTTTAATTAAGAATCAATTTTTATGTGAAAGGGGAAATTATTACGAAAAGGGAGGTATGTTGGCTCAGTGAAACTAGATAATAAGTAACGGGTCTGTTACATAAAACTAAATTGTGCCTTGACCAGAATCTGACATATGTATAATACCATTTGGTTCCCGAGCCTAGAATCTGTGCTCTGTCTTTCTTCATTTCGCTTATCCTGTTATGCCTTTCAGCGTCAGTTTATGAAGGGATCTCTAGTCCCTCAAGCATTCCCCGACTCAGAAATTCCTGTAAGTCAAATGTTTCGTGGTCTGCCCGTGGCTTTAAATCCGTTGTATCTAAATAGCTTTGCTGTTAGGAGGGGGGGGGGGCGATTTGAGGGGGATGTGAAGTGGGGTTGGGTGGAGGGGGGGGGGTGTGCTGTGAGGTATTAGTCTTGCGGTAGTCGTGGCAAAACTATTTTAGTTGCTTCCTTTAGATGTAGTCTAATAGTGGTGTTGTTCCCACTAGTTTCCTGATGTCATCAAGTCTTTCCTTGTTACTCCAAATATTTTTCGCAGGCATTTCATTTCTACTTCTTCTTCTTCTTCCTCTGCGGTCGTTCTCAATCTCCCGCTACCAAGCCGTGAGCAGGGCTTTGCAAGTAGAAGGATATAGTCCAGAGAACGGAACGCGTTGTGTGGCTAGTTTACAGTTTGACTGCGATATTTGCACCTTTCGGCCCGACGCATCCGTTTTCGGCTGGTTCATTTCTAATATTTAAATGTGTGGTTTTTTTATTTGATGTTAGTTTTTGACATTGTCAGAATAGTATCAGGACGAAAATCGGGTTGCATAAAGCTATTTTGGTAGGTATTGTCACGTGCTTGTAAGAAGCATTTGAGTTAATTGTCCAATGATCTGATTTGCGTGATTGCATTTTGATTTGATTTCAGCTGTGATTCTTTCGTCTGATGATAACGTGCTCCCCAAGTATGGGAAATCTTCACCTGTTTGTTTTGCTATTTTTCAAGAACAATATTTATATTTCCGTCTATTGTAGATATTTTCATGACTTCAGTTTTTTCTACATTGATTTTCATGCTGTATGGTTTACAGGTTGCATTTAGTTTATCAATATGTTGCTGCAATTGTATTTCTGAAATTGCTAGGACTGACTGATCGTCAGTGAAAATAATTTCGTTCAAGAGTTCACCAATGTTACTTCCTTCGTTTGGGTTGGCTGTTTTACAAATGTGGTCTACATAAGTAACGAACAACAAAGGGGATAGCACACATCTTTGTCGCACCCCTGATTTGAAATGACATTTTGCTGATTGTTCAGTTATTGTTCGAATAGAGCACTGGCTATCAATGTCAAGACGTGTGCATAGGTTGTTTAGATTATCGTTTCTTCATAGTGAGGCAATATTTTCTACCTGATCAAAAGCCTTTTCTTGATCTACAAACGCGACATGCAGATTGATCTACAAACGCGACATACAGTTCATGATAGTATTAAATTGTTTTAACCACCAAATGTATGAGAGTAAACATTACATCCGTACAGCTTATGTTCTTTCTAAATCCCATCTGAGTATCGTTAAGCTGAGATCCGATCATGTAGCGTAATTTTTTCCCAAGATTTTATCAAATATTGTGACTGTGTGGCTTAGGGGCGATATTCCTTTGTATTGTGTGTAGTATCTTTTGCTACCTTTATTTTTCCATATTTGAATTATAATTGATTTTCTCCAATCTTCTGGCATTTTCTTTGTAGTCTATACTAGGTTATACAATCTTTGTAGCCACAATATCCCTACCTTATTAGCTGTTTTCATTTACTTATTCAACAGGAATTTCATCTGTTAAGTGGATCAGCTTGTAAAGTATTTATGATTTCTGAAACGTGATGTTTCCGTGAACGTTAGCATCGTGTCTTTAATTCCAGTTGTTGATAAGCTCAGAAGCTTTTTAAAGTATTGCTGTCATATGTTTAGGATCAAATTGTCCAGCTTTTAACAAAATCCGTTCAAAGCCCTGCCATTCCACTTTTCAGTTTCTAAGATAGTGCTCTTTCTATAGTATTTCAGAAGCTTTTGTTAATATAGACCGACTTAATCGTTTAGTTGCTTTTTCCCTGTCCCATTTGTACATCAGATATTTCCCCACTGTAGCCAACAAAGACTTCGATTTTAAACTCAAATCAGTGTCTCTCCAGCTGGCTTGGACAATCTACTTTTACCATTCGAAAGAAGGTGAAATTCATTTAGAGATTAGGTGGCAAAATAAATCTGGAAAGGCCAAAAGATAATGGTTCCATACACCTTTCGATAGAATTGTATGCACTGTGGCCCGGCGCTTGATAGGCAACAACCAATGTATTGAGGTTGTTCTCCTGGAATATTGCGTGCAGTTTTCAAGTACCTGGGGCATTCGTCAACTGTAATACTAACAATGATGATGAGAATTGTACATTACTTCTTTGTTTTGAAGCCATCGAGAGGAATTAAGGCTTCCAAGTCACCAGCGTGTGGAACCGATGTGCTACTGACACGCTTCCTACGTCGCATAAAAACATAAGTTGGCCCAGCTTGCTTGATCAGTTCTAATAGCAAACACTGCACATACTGAGGAGGCAATAATGATCAGGCAGTTGTATCCAATCTTTTTAATGCATTAACGGCGGGACTTGTTTATAAGCTGCAGGAAGCTCTAGTGATAATCGTATCTTATTACCTGAGACAAAATGTGCATTCAGGAGCCGTCGATACCGCAAGATCTTTAAGATAAATGATGCATCTTGCAGAAACATGACCATTCATAGGATCTTTGTGAAATGAGTTTCCGGCTTTGCACAGTTTAACAGGAATTAAAGTAGCTTAACTTTTATATTAAATAGTAGTGGTACGGCTGAGACAATATATCATGGCTGGTAAATCACTGTGCTAACATTCTGAGAGACTGCAGTAGAGTGTTCGGTTTGAATGGCTGGTCGGCCCTACTTTCTTATATTGAACTTCTTGAGCTAATCTGCAGCGCTTGGAATTCCGGAAATAACTTCCTGTTCATCATGATATAAGCCCTTTAGCTGTGAGCTGGTAGCTCTTGACAGCCCAATGCCTCTCCGACAAAATCACACGTCCTCCTCAGTTTTGTGGTAATGTGTGGAGTGTGTTGTGAATGGTGGGGTATGGGGGAAGCAGCTGGTTTCACAGAACGGCTAGTTCTGGACACAGAGTCAGGAAGTTCTTCATTGAATCTTCGTTGTAGTGGCAGAATCTATCATTTGGTTCCCCTTAGTAGGTCTATTCTATTCAGATGTTCCCTGACATGGGCATGGTCTGTTCTCAGCTTGAAGATTAAAGTCTGGTTTCTTCGTTTCAATTTCTTAGCTGAGTTCGGGGGATCTGGTTTTGCTTGGTGTTTGAAATATGCTCGGCCTTGCTGAGATGTAGCCCGCTGATTCAGCCATTCCTGTCTATAGTTGTTTCTCAAGATCTGAGAGTAGTTCTAAAGAAGCTGGATAGTAGCTGTGGAAGCGTTACTACATTCTGGTCATCTCATCTACCATTTCATTTAGTGGCTGTGGAAGCGTTACTACATTCTGGTCATCTCATCTACCATTTCATTTAGTGGCTGTGGAAGCGTTACTACATTTTGGTCATCTCATCTACCATTTCATTTAGTGGCTGTGGAAGCGTTACTACATTTTGGTCATCTCATCTACCATTTCATTTAGTGGCTGTGGAAGCGTTACTACATTTTGGTCATCTCATCTACCATTTCATTTAGTGGCTGTGGAAGCGTTACTACATTCTGGTCATCTCATCTACCATTTCATTTAGTGGCTGTGGAAGCGTTACTACATTCTGGTCATCTCATCTACCATTTCATTTAGTGGCTGTGGAAGCGTTACTACATTCTGGTCATCTCATTTACCATTTCATTTAGTGGCTGTGGAAACGTTACTATATTCTGGTCATCTCATCTACCATTTCATTTCGTGGGACTTCAACGTGGCCAGGTATCCACTTCCGCTCTATTAGAGATGGACGGTTGTCTAACTTACTGTTAGATTCATTTCCCAATTTCTGTCCTGGAACTATATTCTCGTTTTCTATCGGGGTGTAGTCGCTTGATTTTCTGCTGTAATTTCTTCTGGTTGTTTTCAAACTCAATAGCATTACTGTTCATATCAGCTGCTGTTCTCGGACCTGTATGCATGTCAAGTTGGAGTTTGTTGTTGTTTGCAAATTCCCACAATCAGTAGGTTTCTCTTCTGTGCGCCTGAAAAGGATGTTAAGGGTCGGGTTGCAGAAGCTATCTTCACATCACGAGCGTGCTGACCAGTTGTGCTATGTTTGGCTTCGTTTGCATGTCACTCACTACTACGGGGATCACGTCGATTCCTCGCCTCGTTAGCCAGGCTGCGACGAAAACAGCCCGTTTCTAGGGAGGGCTACCAGGAAGCCGAGGCGAGGGTCTTGACCAGTATGTTTTGCCTGACCCTCACTAACAGGTCTTATCAGTATATTTTCCCTGACCAGACGTTAGTCTTCCTTCCATGGAGTTTACTTGCTGTACCGGAGCGTCTGCCGTCAGAGTTTTTCAATGCTTTGAGATCACAGTCTTGCTGTACCAGAGCGTCTGCCGTCAGAGTTTTTCAATGCTTTGAGATCACAGTCTTGCTGTACCGGAGCGTCTGCCGTCAGAATTTTTCAATGCTTTGAGATCACAGTCTTGCTGCTATAGCCATACTTGTGTTCATATGACTCTCTCAAAATGCAGAACAACTGCAATTTTAGCATCTCAATGCTCAAAACATACACGCTGTGGATGACGTTGTGTTGAGAGTTGTGTCAGAGCGTCCGTGGTCAATGAAGTAGTTAGCTCACAGCAGAGGTCAAGGCCAGCTCGACCACTAAGCGTGATTGAGTTTGATTCAAGGATCACGTTTCTTGATGACGTGGCTGCTGCCTTGCTCCATATTGCTAGCAGTCCTGCTGTTTTCTATTGACTTTCGACATAACAATGGCTGTCCTAACAGATCTGGATTACGTCTAACGTTATGTCATATTTTCTTCATCTTCTGGTAAGCTACTTTCTTTTTAATATATGGGGTAAGCACACAGACATATTTTCATGAACTTAACAATGTGCGAAAGCAAATCAGTAAATATTTCACAAAAAGAATGAGTTTTTTTTTAACTAAATAAAATACGAATTTGAACATCATTTATTGCTGTGATTACATCGTCTGTTATTTATCAAGATACGTAATTTCCACAAACATTGATACACTTATCCCATCGCTTTATCAGCACCACAGCGTGCAAGAAAGAAGTTATTGGTCTGCTGTCTCAGTCACATTTGCACTTCACGATCAATCTCTTCCTCATTCACGAAAAGTTTCCCGCCAAGGTAAGATAATGCATTATGATGTAGGCTAAACCATGAGAATACGCAATTGCAGTTGCTACACTCTTTACCGTAATTCACCGAGTTACGCAAACAAATGCGTCCTCGCCATCAACAAAGCATTTTGTTATGAGCATTATTTGCAGAAAATGTCTTTTTTCCCATCCCCAAAAATAATAAACAAACAACGCACAACAGCACGTTGCTCTTTGATTCTACACTAAGTAAGTAGGGAATCCGTTTTATTTTGAACTGCGCACGTGCATGTGACACCTAGAGTCTTCAACGTACAGTGATCACAAAGCTGGATGTTGCTATCACCTAATGACACTATTAAAAACTTCCTATTACATTTTTCATCTATCAAATATCAGATTGCGGCATTCATACTGACCCACCTTCGTAATTTACAAATGGTTATTTGTTTTAAATATTATTTTAATCAACCTACATTTACGATAAAATATTAAATTATTAATTTAGCGACGCTAGAAATATAATCTCAATCACTAAATCGCTTGATTTAATTGATTAATTTTTAAAAACACATATTAATTCGCTATCATGTAGAAACAATTCAGCGAGAACTTCTTTCCATTTACTTATCTATATTGTCACTATTTAGCAAAAATGTTTATTTTGATACAATAACTGAGATTTTATATACAGACATCAAGTGTCCTAAAGGCTGAAAGCCTTTTGTTGACCATTTTACCTTATAAAACCAAATGCTATGTCAACTAGAACTAAGAAAATAAGATGAAATAATTACTGTTCAGTGAAACTGTTTATCCGCTAATTTGGAATATGATTATAAATACGGCTCCACATTTCATTGTCTAGCCCAGAAAATAATCTAATTATCAAATCACAATCGTAGCTTTGGGGGGGGGGGGGGGAGGAGGGGGGGGGGGAAAGGGGGACGGGAGGGCATATGTTTAAAACCTCAGGCAGAAGTATTTTCTTTCCAGTGGAGGTAAAATTAAAAACAGCCTGTTCAACAGCGTGTTCAAGTGGCCTTTATTTCTCAACGCTAGAAATTCTGTTTGATTGACCTTTCTGCAAGGGAAATAAACTCTGTAATAATCGCTTTACGATAAATGGAATCACAACAGTAGTGCTGGCTGTCCACAAAGAATAAAGAATCCAGTTGGTCTTGTTAATAGGATTAATGAAGTATAGACATATCGGCTGATGTTGAGATGTTGAGTCTAGAAAGACTGTCTGGTTTTTATACATGTTGAGTCTAGAAAGACTGGCTGATTTTTATTCATGTTGAGTCTAGAAAGACTGGCTGATTTTTATACATGTTGAGTCTAGAAAGACTGTCTGGTTTTTATACATGTTGAGTCTAGAAAGACTGGCTGATTTTTATTCATGTTGAGTCTAGAAAGACTGGCTGATTTTTATACATGTTGAGTCTAGAAAGACTGGCTGATTTTTATTCATGTTGAGTCTAGAAAGACTGGCTGGTTTTTATACATGTTTAGTCTAGAAAGACTGTCTGGTTTTTATACATGTTTAGTCTAGAAAGATTGATGGGACTGGCAAGAGGGACACAATTCGAAGTTTATTTTGGTTTAGCTGAACAGTTAGAAGCTTCAAAGAGAAGAGGGTTTGTTTCTCTCGATAGATTAGTTGGTGGGTAAGAGTTGCCACTTCCCTTAAATACACCTACTCCCCCCTCCATATCCCCTGTTTGCATGTCATTCCCTCTCTCCCGTGGCAGTCTTTCATGGATAGCTCCTGGTCGGATAAATTGTGGGGCGACGAGGAAAATCTGAGACGGGCCGCTAAGTTTATGAGGGAAATAGATTTGGCTATGTAAGAGCGAACGACGAAGTATAAGGAGACCAGGTTTTGAACCAGTGTCTTTTAACTACTGGTGTGCTATTCGCTCAGCAATCAGCCCGTCTGACTCAGAGGATCATATTTTGTAAATGGCTAGCCTCATTTTACAAACAGTTAAGAGATTAACCTCTCCAGTGTTGTTTTGTTGTTGTTGCTCTTGTTGTTCTTGCTGTTATTGTTGTTGTTGCTCTTGTTGGTGTTCTTGTTGTTGTTGTTGCTCTTGTTGTTCTTGTTGTTATTGTTGTTGTTGTTCTTGTTGGTGTTCTTCTTGTTGTTGTTGCTCTTGTTGTTCTTGTTGTTATTGTTGTTGTTGTTGCTTCTGTTGGTGTTGTTGTTGTTGTTGTTGTTGCTCCTGTTGGTGTTCTTGTTGTTGTTGTTGCTCTTGTTGTTCTTGTTGTTATTGTTGTTGTTGTTCTTGTTGGTGTTCTTCTTGTTGTTGTTGCTCTTGTTGTTCTTGTTGTTATTGTTGTTGTTGTTGCTTCTGTTGGTGTTGTTGTTGTTGTTGTTGTTGCTCCTGTTGGTGTTCTTGTTGTTGTTGTTGCTCTTGTTGTTGTTGTTGTTGTTGTTGCTGCTCTTGTTGTTGTTGTTGCTCTTGTTGTTGTTGTTGTTGTTGTTGCTCTTGTTGTTGTTGTTGTTAAGTTCCCACGATGAGTAAGTTCTCTCTATTGTACATCCGGAAAAGGTCGTTAAATGACGTCTTGTTGTAGCTTTTCCTTACATCAATAGCGTGCTGATGAAGGTGGACCGTGGTCCTCCAGTCGGGTGTGCTATGATTGGCTTCATCTACGTGTCGCTCACTACGATCATGTTGATTTCCCCCATCTCGTTCGCCAGATTGCCATGACACAGTTTCCATGGAGAACTACTACAGGGATCACGTCGATCTACGCCTGGTTACCCAGACTGCCATCAAACAGATTGTTTCCAGGGAGAACTACTACGGGGATCCACGCCTCGTTAGCCAGACTGTCTTAAAAAAACAGCCTGTTTCTAGGGAACGGTACATGGAAGAGAGATAATGGTAGAACGCACTCCAACCTATGAAAATGCCTACCACAGTATTGACAAAAACCAAAAGCATGTTTAGTGTGGAATAGCCCTTTTATTTTTTTTAATAGCCTATATAAACAAAACATCATAGATTTATTGCAGGAGAAAAAAAATATTTTAACAACTGTTTTCTCATTGATGAAGTCCAAGGAAGGATTGTAGGGCTGGGTAATATAGGCCGCATAGTTTCCTAGTATTAAAAAAGACAGATATGTAGCTGATACCAGGTAATCAAAAGCTATTCATGTGTCCTGCAAATAAATGTCATGTGCCACAACAAGGGTCGTTACAATGTCTTTTGAAGTTTGCCTTTGGAACTCCCCTTTGACTATTAGTATCACGTTTGTGGGGGGTTTCTTTATATAGCTTATTAGTAATAGCAATTCCAGGCTTTTCCCTGTTCACATTTAGCCTGTCCAGCAGTGCACAATCTGCAGTCTGCATTATGCAGTGCTGGTAGCTCTAAGCTCTCATTGTATGAGGTTATGCTACTGGAGTTCTCTCTTACGTGTCAACATTGATGGGTTTCTGTTTCAAAGAATCGACTTCACTGCACTCCGGGCAAAGCCATAGGTGTTTAGTCTCAGCAAATAGCAAATGGTCTGGATGATGATGGTCACTGTAGCTCGCTGGTTGTACACGTCTTCTGACCCAGTATGGCCAGGGCAGTAAATCCATGTCAACCCCTTGAGAACTCAAGAATTGCCAACCACTCGTACCTCTGTCATCGATCCCCGTAGTAGTAAGCGATAGGCAGATGAAGCTAAGCATAGCACAACCGCCTGGAGAACCCCGGTTCACCTCCAGGAAGGGAGGAAATCTACGAGCCCCAGCCAATTAACGGCCTTTCCCTGATGCACAAAAGAGTAATCCTATTCATTGTGGACATTTAACAACAACAACAACAACAACAACAACAACAACTATATCAACCTCAGTCATTCCTTCTGTACCTTCTGAAGTACGGCTTGCTCGTCCGTCACGATGTCTAACGCTGTTAAAGGGGTCTCTGATGGCCATATCAGCGCTGAGTTCACTGATTCCGTCTCTATACTCAAACTGTAGGTTGTTGATACATATAGGGCACAGACGTACAAGATATTTTTGTAGTTGGTGTCAATTTCCGAAAGAAACAAATATACCTTACCATGGTTTTAAATGCAAATCCATTTGCTCAAGAGGAGCCGGCATTAAATTACTTAGCCACACGTGTTTCAATACAGGGAAAACATAATCAATAACTCGCTTTCTCAGTAATCTCAGGGAGAATTAGAGATACCTTCTACTTTAATATTCGTCAAGCTGATGCCACTACCTTTTCGCGAAATTTTTCCTTTTGTCTCGATAAAGTAATAATATATTGTCTGTTCAAAAAGTTCCCGAATTTTCTTTGTGCAACTTTTCCGGAATTACCTTGAACCTAGCCAACCAAGTAACGTTTGAAATGCCCCCCCCCCCCTTCTCTTTTAATTCAGCGCCACCAGTGTAGTTTCCACTTCTAGAAGCAGCCTTGGTAAACAATTTTTTTAATCACCTGTGAATTTCAGTCCATTTCTGCAATGGTCTGAAATCGTTGACTTTTGAAAGTGTACTTCAGTTTGAGAAACAGATGAAAGAATATTTGTGGGCCAGGTCGAGGGAGTAGTCTATCAGAGGAGGCACAGTTGTCTCACTTCTTGCAAACAATTCCAGAAAGGGCAGTGATAGTCGTTCGTCAATAGATGTCTATGGAGGGTAATGGGTATAGACTGACAAGACATAGTGAGGAACGAAGACCTATTGGAAAGGATTCAACATCAACCAGTTGAGCAATAAATCAAAAGGAAGACATGATTTAGTAGGGTATACGCTACGGAAAGCACTACCAAACGGGGCCAGACTGGCCCAGACATGGAACCCACAAGGGACGAAAAAGAGAGGTATACCAAGAAACACCAGAAGAAGAGACCATGAAAATCAACTCCGATCCTTGAACTTAAACTGGAGAGACGCACACGGGACATCTTGTAAAAATGTATGTTAACCCACCTAAATGATATCAGATCACTCTGTCAACTATGCCACCAAGCCAAGCCCAGAAGAGTCGCACACAGCACAATGGGTTCCATCTCATTACAGCATACAAAGCAACTAGAAAGCAGACATACTGGCAAACGAAGGTGGAAGGTAACTACAACCAGATTCAAGTGTAACCTATGAAAAGTCCAAATGTTTATTAGGGCCAGATATATGGACAAATGGGAAACAGAGCATACGGGCTACACAAGAAATGATGCTTAATACCAGTTGAACAGAAGAGAGCAGGTGGTGGTCTTCAGACTCCGCGCAGGCCACAACAGACTGGGGTACCATCTGTTCATTAAACTGAAGATACATGCTACTGACTAATGCACCTGTCGTACTGGTAAAATAACCCCTGAACATCTGCTGCAAAATTGCTCGACATACGAGGACCAGAGAAAGCACATGTGGCCATCACCAGTGGCAACACTAGACAAGCTCTGTGGTAGTGTCGTCAGCCTCATGATGACTGCTGCTTTCTTTGACGATATTCAAGCGACGCCTGACAGCGTACAATGAAGAAGAAGAAGTATAGAAACCTGTCGAGTCAGTTACCTTAAATACGATGAGTAATGCGTGTTACCACAATCGTTTACATAGCACCATTAAGATCTGAGAAACTGTAACAACATCTGATCCAGTTATTATGCTCGGTTCGTCAGCGCCAACATCATGTACAGTGGTTATCATCTGCTCAGATCTGACACGAATATGTATCCGTTCTTGTATGACCTCACTGATAACCGCTGATCTACTTAGCAAGATAAATAAATATATCAGCTTACATGTCGATAAAACACACGAACAAAGTATAAAATCATCAAAACATAGTGGGCGTATAAACCTCTTAAATCATTTGGTACATATGATTGATTGATTCAATCATGTTGCTGCAAGTGAAGCATGGGGTACCAACAAGATATGACCCATTAACAAAAAGCCCGTAGCCAAGAATATACGGTGATAGTTTTACAGTAATCGTTTTTCTTTTTATTCTTTGTGTTCTTTTTCTTCCTCTTTGTTTTCTTCTTTTTTCTTTTTCCTTATCTTTTTTTCTTCTTTTCTTTCCTCGTCTTCTTCTCTTGTCCTTAATCTTTCTACTTCTTTTTTTTTTGTCTTCTTCTCATTCCGCTTCTTCTCTTCTTCTTCTGCGGTAATCCAGAAAATGACGTGAAGAGCCCAGTTTACAGCAAGGCTATATCTGCTCCTTTGGCCTGACATATCTGGTTTTAGCAGGACACTTCTAAGACTAGGTTTACCTTCCATCTGCAATCCCTATTCTCTTAACAGACTACCCCAGCGCAGCCTGTTTCTATTGCCACGACTTCTAGATCAGATATGGTTCCCGGACCCTAACGCAAGCAACATGATATGGATTGATGGCTGTCAGCTCAAACAATTCTACATCCCCAACCTCACACTTCCACATGATGACGTGTCTGCGAATGCTAACGCTAGGGTCAACATACTGACTAAATTCCACATTACCTACATGCCGGTCACATGGAAACAGGTTGTTTTATAGCAGCGTAGCCAGCGAGGTGGGGATCGATGCTGTGTTTCCCGCAGGTAAGATGGGACAGCAAACAAGGTTAAGATGAACTCAAAGCCCAAAGCCAAAGGATGAGGGGAAACACCATAGAACAGGCGCTGAAGTTAGAGGTACCAGGCTAGTAGGCGTGTCAGTGTAGCAGACGGAACGGGGTTTTGCTCTCCCGGTTCACTGAGGCCGCACCTTGACTATCCACCTTTACAGTCTTAAAATCTATCACATCAACTAACACTTCAATAAACTGAGGACACTATTTCAAAACAATCAAAACAAATTCTTTATTTCTACGTTACAACTCTTTCACTCTTCTACCATGCACAACTTCCTACATGCTCCTACCTAACTTAAAACTCAAACTACCGCTAAACCTATAACTATTGTCAACAGTCTACTTTCCGTACTTGGCCTGCTGTAACGTGAATCTGAATTATGGCGTATTGATGCCGATGGTTAATTCGTGGAAAACCCAACCCAGGTAAACGTCCTTGGCTCAGTCTCTTAGCGACGACTGTCGATCTGTGTGGTGGATGTCGAAAGACTAGGCTACTGCTGTGAATCTACGATGACTACAAACTTAGTGAAGGCAACCACGTGTTTAAACTGTCGCATGTCGACCACGTGTTAAATGTGTATCTGAGTTTTCTCTCAGCCGATCTAGATCTGACAGAAAGCCTGTTCTCTCCTATAGCGGGTAGCTATGACTGATCTAGGCTGTTTCTGTGAGATCTATGGAGATTCTGCGATGCCTATAAACATAAAAGGTCGCCCACGTGTCTGTCGCTGGTTAAACTTTAACCTGATGAAATTCTAATTACTCACAAATGAAAATCAGAAATACTTTACTTCTGTAAACTGAGTATGGAACTCAGTCAATGCGACGTTCAGTCTTTTCTGACTGTCTCTCTGAGTGGTCTCTCTTAATTGTCTCTCTGAATGAGTCCCTCTCTAAATCTGTGTCTCTCTGAATCTCGCTTAATATATTGTCTCTCTCTGAATCTCTCTCTTAATGAATCCCTCTCTAAATCTGTTGTCTCTCTCTAAATCGTCTTTCTAAATGACTCTTTGAAAAATGCTCCAAGCTCCTCAGTTTTTATAACACCGTCGGACTATTTTTCTACCCGTCCTACTTTCAAAATGGCGTCCTGGACGCCTATATTAATCCGCCACAAAGCCGCAGTAGTTGCTGACGGGAGTGGCCAGGTCCTGTGTCCATCTCTAAATTTAAAGAAAATATATAATTACGCTTGCGACGTAACTCAATAAAAAATAGGAGCTGTCAATATGGAGACAAGATTTGTCTGGTAAGGATAAATCTGTCACACCAGCAACGAAGGTGCTGTACAACTACCCAACCTTATCTTTTTTTGATAACATAAAATTGATAAAATAATCAATATTGTGCTCGCACTGTGAAGTTCCTCTATTCATGATCATTGCCGGAGTGTGAACCTTGACAGAAACCACCTCCAGCTGCTGGAGGTCTCCCTATCATACCGTGCGGAACCAGGACGCCCAAGTGAGATAATGCCGACAAAAAAAATGTTTCAGAGTCTTGAAAGTCGGATGTGATCCTAGCATGTCTTGTGGAACCAGGACGCGCAAGAGAGATAATGCTGACACAAAACTGTTTGATAGCCTTGACAGTTAGATGTCTACCTAGAATACCTTGCGGAACCAAGACGCGCAAGAGAGATCATGCTGACACACAGCGGTTTGAGAGCCTTGACAAACGCTCCACCCCAGCAACTTTCATCCAGAGAACTGGTCTTCTTGTGTTGACGTAATAAACAAAAAAGTGTGGACAACGAGTACACAAAGTATCTTATCACAATGGTCAGCCCTATGAAAAACCAAGCATAACACTACAGCGAGAAAGACTCATCTCCATCTTCATTAGTACCCACACGGATGTAAGCGACGCTACTGCAAGCCAGATGCCATCAAATTTATTGAGCGAGAAGATCTGAGAAGGAACACCAAACAACAATGCTACACCTCTCTGATTTTGACCACCGTACATCGTGAAGTTGCTGCTATTTGTTCTTTAATGCGCTGTCCACAGTGCCCGTTTCTGTGAAGAAATAATAGTACCATTACCCCATAATATATGTGTGACAAAATGTTGCTCAATAGGGATGTATGTGTCACTAGCAACCTTATCACGTAAACTGAATTGCCACATATGCTGTCCTTTCAACAGCACATAAAAGATTTCTTGAAGACTGACTGTTAGGCGGTACACTGTTGTGGTGGTAGTAATATGGTGCTTGTGATGTGTTGTTGTTGTTGTTGTTGTTGTTGAAGGCTCACAATAAGTAAATTTACTCTTTTATGCCCACTGAAAAGGCAGATTGTTGTAGCTTTTCTCACATCCCGAACGTGCTGATGAACGTGGATCGTGGTCATCCAGACTGTTGGGCTTTGCTTCGCTTCATCTGCGTGACTCTCACTACTACGGGGATCACAACAATCCACATCTCATCAACCAGAATACCTTGACAACAGCATGTTTCCAGGTAACCCTAAATTGAAGAGATAGTGGTCTTGGTCAGTATGTTGTTCCTGGCCCTGACGCGACGTCTTGGTCAGTATATTGTGCTTGACCCTGACGCGACGTCCTGGTCAGCATGTTGTACCTGACTCTGACCCGACGTCCAGGTCAGTATGTTGTGCCTAACCCTGACCCAACGTCCTGTCAGTATGTTGTACCTGACCCTGACGCGACGTCCTAGTCAGTATGTTGTACCTGAACCTGACCCGACGTCCTGGTCAGTATGTTGTACCTGACCCTGACCCGACGTCTTGGTCAGTATGTTGTACCTGACAAGACTAGCGTCTCAGCCCCCCCCCCACCCAAAATAACCCCCCCCCCCCCCATACCCTTCATTGTACGCTAATCACTAATCCATTTCTGAAACAAAGAAATTATTAGCGATTTAAATCTTCAAATGGTGAATCCTTCCTAGCCTTTTAAATTCAAACATTCACCTAATTTATTTCGTGTGTCACACACATTAAGAGAATTTACTGTAACCTTTTACGACCACATTCACTTACCTTACCATAAAGCAACGATCGGATTGGTTGGGGGGTTGTTCCAAAGAGGAATAGATTAGAGGGAGCATATAAAACAGCTAATACCAGGTAATGTCAGGCTGAAAGAGTGTTTAACATTAGGCTAATACAAGGTAATGTCAGGCTGAAAGAGTGATTGAAGGTGAGTTTAAAATGTATAAGTAGAACTAGCTTGGGCTCTTCGCAGCATCTGTGTTCGTTTTCTGCTTCTTCTGCTTGTTCTTCTTGTTCTTGTTCTTGTTCTTTTTCTGCTTCTTGTTCTTCTTCTTCGTGTTCTTGTTCCTCTTGTTCTTTTTGTTCTTCTTCTTGTTTTTGTTCCTCTTGTTCTTGTTCTTCTTCTTGTTCCTCTTGTTCTTGTTCTTCTTCTTGTTCCTCTTGTTCTTGTTCTTCTTCTTTTTCTTGTTCTTGTTCCTCTTGTTCTTGTTCTTCTTCTTCTTCGTGTTCTTGTTCCTCTTGTTCTTTTTTTTCTTCTTCTTGTTTTTGTTCCTCTTGTTCTTGTTCTTGTTCTTCTTCTTCTTCTTGTTTCTTTTGTTCTTTTTCTTCTTCTTGTTCTTGTTCTTCTTCTTCTTCTTGTTTCTTTTGTTCTTTTTCTTCTTCTTGTTCTTGTTCTTCTTCTTCTTCTTGTTCTTGTTCCTCTTGTTCTTTTTCTTCTTCTTTTTCTTCTTCTTCTTCCTCTTGTTCTTGTTCCTCTTGTTCTTGTTCTTCTTCTTTTTCTTCTTCTTGTTCTTCTTCTTTTTCTTCTTCTTGTTCTTGTTCCTCTTGTTCTTGTTCTTGTTCTTGTTCTTCTTCTTCTTGTTCCTCTTGTTCTTGTTCCTCTTCCTCTTGTTCTTGTTCTTGTTCTTCTTCTTCTTGTTCCTCTTGTTCTTGTTCCTCTTCTTCTTGTTCTTGTTCTTGTTCTTCTTCTTCTTGTTCCTCTTGTTCTTGTTCCTCTTCTTCTTGTTCTTGTTCTTGTTCTTCTTCTTCTTGTTCCTCTTGTTCTTGTTCCTCTTCTTCTTGTTCTTGTTCTTGTTCTTCTTCTTCTTGTTCCTCTTGTTCTTGTTCCTCTTCTTCTTGTTCTTGTTCTTCTTCTTCTTGTTCCTCTTGTTCTTGTTCTTGTTCTTCTTCTGCTTCTTCTTCTTCTTGTTCTTGTTCTTGTTCTTCTTCTTCTTGTTCCTCTTGTTCTTGTTCTTCTTCTTCTTGTTCCTCTTGTTCTTGTTCCTCTTCTTCTTGTTCTTGTTCTTGTTCTTCTTCTTCTTGTTCCTCTTGTTCTTGTTCCTCTTCTTCTTCTTCTTGTTCCTCTTGTTCTTGTTCCTCTTCTTCTTGTTCTTGTTCTTGTTCTTCTTCTTCTTGTTCCTCTTGTTCTTGTTCCTCTTCTTCTTGTTCTTGTTCTTGTTCTTCTTCTTCTTGTTCCTCTTGTTCTTGTTCCTCTTCTTCTTGTTCTTGTTCTTGTTCTTCTTCTTCTTGTTCCTCTTGTTCTTGTTCCTCTTCTTCTTGTTCTTGTTCCTCTTGTTCTTGTTCCTCTTCTTCTTGTTCTTGTTCTTGTTCTTCTTCTTCTTGTTCCTCTTGTTCTTGTTCCTCTTCTTCTTGTTCTTGTTCTTGTTCTTCTTCTTCTTGTTCCTCTTGTTCTTGTTCTTTTTCTTTTTCTTCTTCTTCTTCTTCTTCTTCTTCTTCTTCTTTTTCTTCTTCTTTTTCTTCTTCTGATTATCCCGCTAATACTATTGTAACACATTCGTATTCTTCTTTTTTTCTTTATCGTCTTATTCTTTTTTTTTTCTTCTATTACTGTAACTGCTTGCTCTTTTTGTCATTTGCTTCCTGTTCTTCTTCTTCTGCTATTTCTTATTGTTCTTCGTCTTCTTCTTCTGCTTCTTCTTCCTTTTTATTCATAAACATTCACCAAAATTCATCAACATTCGCCATCATGAAGAAGAAAAAAAAAAGAAAAGGAAAAGGAAAAATACAAAAAGAAAAAGTGGTGGTAGAAGAAGAAGAAAAAGAAGAAGATGAAGAAGAAGAAAACAAAGAAGAAGAAAAGAAGAAGAAAAAGAAGAAGAAGAAGAAGAAGAAGAAGAAGAAATATTACACATCAGTGTGACCAGCCATGCCACACTTGTGCAGTTCGCACTTCACAGAACTAGTTTCCACCGAAATCAACTCCGTCTTCAGTTTGGAAATCATCTAGCACTTAAAGCCACAACGTAATAGAAGCTGCACTTAACTCATTATACTAACATCGAACGTGTTTTCTTCCAAAGCTGCTAAATCGTTCGGCTCTAACATAATAAACAAACTCATTTGGCTAGTCTAGGATTCACCTACGCTGGGTCTGTTAGATAGGCCAACACCTTACGTTCAACAGAAGCCCTGAACATACTTTCGGACATAATTATGCCAGAAAAGGACATATGTTTTGTATTTTATCGATACAGCAGCTCCTAATTCTGGCCCATGTGAAAACGCGTAGCTCATTCTTTTATCTCTGTGTCACATATTGGTTCGTTCATCTTTTTTTGCTCTAATGTGAAGTGTAACCACCATTGCAGCTGACCTCTTATTGGTGTTGTCGTAAATGTCCATAATTAGTCAGTTTACTCTTGCGCACGCTCAAAACGGCTTAACGTCGACAATCAGTCAGTACTAGATGACCCGTGCAGAACATCTGCCGGTTATAAAAATAACTGACATAATTCATACCCCTGTTATGGTTGCCTCGACTTCGAGTATTTAGGTCTGTCCCTATTTCTCTTGTCCTTACTTCTTCTTCAATGAGCAACTCAGAACTGAACATGCAAGTTGGAATGGACCAGTTCTCTGCCGCATGCGAAAATTTTGGCCTGACCATAAATGCCAAAAAAACAGAGGTCATGTACCAACCAGCACCAGGCATGCCGTACACAAAACCAGAGACTACAGTCAGCGGGCAGACGTTGAATGCCGTAGACAAATTCACATATCTGGGCAGCACGCTGTCGAGATCTGTCAGCCTAGACGATGAGGTGGCAAGCAGAATAGCAAAGGCCAGCACAGCCTTTGGTAGAATGCGCTCGATGGTCTGGGCACGTCGTGGCATCAGCGTCAAGACCAAACTCAAAGTCTACCGTGCAACCATCATTCCAACCCTACTATACGCTTGCGAAATCTGGACTGTATACTCTGGACATGCAAGGAGGTTAAACCACTTCCACACAGGTTGCCTGAGGCGAATATTCCACATTCGATGGCAAGATCGTGTCACTGACATCGAGGTTCTCTCGAGGGCTAACATGCCCAGCATACATGCACTGCTAGAAAAAGCACGACTATGATGGGCCGGACACCTCGTCCGTATGTCAGACGAGCGGCTCCCAAAGAAGTTTCTCTACGGCGAGTTGAGAGACGGATGGCGCGAGAGAGGGCGCCCAAAGAAACGTTTTAAAGACGGTCTGAAGGACTCACTAAAAAGTTGCCAGATAGACTTCGACACCTGGGAATGTCTTGCAAAAAACAGATCTGACTGGAGAAGAGCAGTAAAATCGGGTGTAGCTGCCGGTGAAGATGACCGTGTTGTGAAAGCCCAGAACAGACGCGAGACGCGGAAATCCCGAGCAGCGGGAACACCATCCCCTTCTACAAACCTCATGTGCCCGATATGTAGCAGATGTTTTCGTGCTCGCATTGGCCTGTTCAGCCACATGCGCACCCACACCCAACAGGGAAATCTCTGACAAGGATGATGTCGGCGGTCCTCATCGACAACGATAGACAGCTATTATTATTATTATTATTACTTCTTCTTTATCGTACGCTGTCAGACATCAACCTTTATTTTTTCGAAAAAAGCAGCGGTCATCCTGAGGCTGTCGACACTGCCATAGAGCTTGTCTAATGTTGCAACTGGTGATGGCCACATCTGCTCTCTCTGATCCTTGTAGGTCGGGCAGTTTTGCAGCAAATGCTCAGCGGTCATTTTCCCGGTACCACACGAGCATTCGTCAGTGCCACCTATCTTCAATTTGTTGAATAGGTGGTACCTCAGTCTATTATGGCCAGTGCGAAGTCTGAAGACCACGACCTGCTCTCTTCTGTTAAACTGGTAATAGGCATCGTTTCTTGTGTATCTTGTCCTTACGATTCCAGACTGCTTTGTGATGATATCAGGGGGTTTCCATAACGTTTTAATTTTCTTCGGCCAATATCTTATTTTCACGTCTAGTCCAACTGGCATTTGCCCTGTTCTTTCCCACAGTTTTATATTAGTGACTTTATCATACCATTTGATTCCGTCAGTTTGGTGCAATTGATGAAAGCCTGTGTTTAGTTGTGCTTCTCTTTGTTCCTGACGTCACAGAGCCATACAACAGAGGGAATATGACATTGGAAATTGTACAATTTGAAGATCTATATTTTTGTGGTAGACTTATTTCCTACCATTTCCAGAAATTCACATAACGCAATAAAAGCCTCTTTGCCTTTTGTAGTATTCTTAATCTGACATTTATCAGTACCTCCAAACTTTTCTATATTGCTACCAAGACATATGAATGAATCTACCTCTGGCAGTATCGTGTCCTCCCAAAATATTCTCACTGTCGTTTGGTGCTTTTATTCACAAATACTGTATCTGTTCTTTGTGAACACTCGACCTAATTTGAGGAACCATTCAGTAAGCAGATATATTTTATTTTGCATTTGGTTGTGGTTATGAAAAAGAAGATAGAGCCAATGCATCAAACACCCCAAGATCATAATTTTTTAGTAAGCAAAAGTCATGTTCTCATAATCGAGTTAACAGCTAGTGGAACGAGGAATGATGGTAAGAGGCAGCTCTGTCTCATCCCAGCTCTTATGGCATGGGTCTCCGAAAGCTCTTCATTTTGTAGAACTCTTCAGTTTTCTTAATTATGTTTGGGGCCATCATGGGCGCTCAGTAGTGCCTGGGCAATTTCAAAAGTAATTCCCTGTCTAAACTATCAAATGTCATCTCATAATTTTCGAATTCGATATAAAGTTATGCATTCCAGTCTCTAGTGGAACAATTCATCGCGGTACAGTTATCTGATCAACATAGAATCTATTGTGTCAAAACCTGCCTGAACGTTCCCCAACTGTTTATCTATGACGTTCAGTCATTGATTTAAATAATCCAGTTCAATCTCCTATCATTTGGGCTCCGTTTTCCAGTAATTGAAGAACTAACTATTTCTTCCAGTCTGCTGGTGTTTTCTCTATATAAAACTGTATAACTCTGTTGAAGTTTTAAAGTCTGATTTGATTTTTTTTTACTGAGACACCATCTGGTTCAGTGGGTTTACTATCTTTCAGTAAAATAGCTTCACAGATTCCTTTTCTAGTTGACTTCATACAATTAGCTGATTGAATGTCTAAAGGATATTCTGGAACTGGTCAATTTAAAACTTCCTGAAAATGTTATGCCTATATCCTCACGTGCTCTTTGTGTTGCTAAGAAAATCTTCTAACATCTTTAATAAATCAATTTTCTTGCATATATTTTCCTATCAGTGTTTTCATTTGTCCATCGTTCTTTTTCTTTGGCGTTAGTTCTGAATAGGATGTATGTGGCAATATGTTGTAGTTTATAGCGAGGCTGCAGTACCTGCGATTTTTGGTTCACCACATCCGATTTCAGCATATTTTAGGGACTGGATTTACCTTCCTTTTTCGATCCTTTATCTTTTAGCCAGACAGCAAGGTTGCAGCCTGTTTTTAGGGCCACCATTTAGAGGTTGTTGTTGTTGTTTGCGAATGCCCACAATGAGTAGGTTACTCTTATGTGCGTCCTGAAAATGACGTTAAGTGGCGGGTTGCAGTAGCTTTCCTCACATTCCGAGCGTACTGATGAAGGTGGGTCAGGGTCTTCCAGGCGGTTGTGCTATGCTTGGCTTCATCTGCGTGTCGCTCACTACTACGGGGATCACGTCGAACCTCATCTTGTTAGCCAGACTGTTGTCCTCGACAATAGCCCGTTTCCAGGACGACCAACGAGGAGTCAGGTGAGAGTCTTGACCAGTATATTTCTCCTGACCTTGGCTGATCAGTGTGTTTTGCCCGACCAGACGTTAGCCTCATCGTCCTCCACTTAGAGAGGTGGAATAGCGTGTTGGTCAGTTCTGGTTCACTGACCCTGATGCAAGCAGCCAGCTATGAGTCACTGGCTGCTGTCAGATTTCTTTGTCACTACCGCATCTTTGAACACAAAGACATTATTTTAGCAATTAAAGATTTGTTATTGTCAATAACGTAGATTATCGTCGTATTACAAAACTGTGTGAATGGAAGAAGAAAAAGTAAATTATAAAATCAAATTTTAAAAATACGAAAGGAATGAACATTTTTTCATTTTATGTTTTGAAAAATAGAAAAATTATTATGGATCTATGAAAGGATTATCATTTAATCTTACTGGAGTAAAGTCACCAAAAATGAAATTATTAGGAAATCTTCGCCACAGACAACACTGCCATTATATATTACATTTACTTGACAACTTAGAATGTCTCAAACAAACTTGTCCTTTGCAATATCGAGTTTATACTTTCATTTGGAACAAAATGATTAGGAAAATAGTCTTTTGCATCTATTACATGGAAGGAATCTAATGAAAATAAGGTGAAGAATTAAAGCAAGACCACAATGATATAGATAATAATTTTACATTTCAATACGAACAGCAGTTTCAATTATTTTTTTTCGGTGAATGAGGTAACCATTACCAATTTCTGTATTTCTGTAGTTGGATCTAGAAATTACTTGTGGCAGTTTTTGACATACACAGTTTTCACTGAATAGGCTGATCTGCTATTAAGCGTTTCAGAATGTCCATGAATCATACATTCGGCCACACTGTTATAGAATCTTGGATTAATATTTTCATCAGGTTCCTCTGCATTAATGAATGTAACCTTTTCTGCGTATCTTTAAAAGTAAATGTAAAGTCTGAAAATCATTGACGTAGATGTAAATGTGATGGCGATGCCAAAGAGTTGCCAATTCAAAACATCACTTCATTCGGAACACCCTGCTAATTATGTCAGGTCTATTTCTCGGTGCCTGATTACCCAGTATCACATTTTAAATATATGTTATGGTCTTGTTTCAAGTGAAAGCAATACATATGTCTGGATTATAACATTGTCACTTATGTGCTCCATGCTATAGTTCTGTTTCATAAACCACGTTGTTGCATATTTTGCGGACTTCCCTAAAACAGTGAATGTAATGTAACCAAAATGTCTGAATGAACAATCACATTATGCGTGCGAGACTCGTTTATGATTGAGGTATTGCGAACATCGTTTATTGCATGGAGGAGCTCTGTTATAGATGTGATCATGAAGCGTACAGCAGCCAATCTTAACTGTTGGTTTCTCCGCTATGGGTTGATCTCTGGCGTGATCTCT
Organism: Ariolimax columbianus; assembly: GCA_036924085.1. Lineage (NCBI taxonomy): Eukaryota > Metazoa > Mollusca > Gastropoda > Stylommatophora > Arionidae > Ariolimax > Ariolimax columbianus. The sequence continues at coordinate 101,354,741 of JAVGWX010000002.1, forward strand.
TTATTGACTGTCTGGGCAAATTGATGCGAGTCATATAACGATCAAGATTTTTGAGTACTCCGCAAAAGACGGTTGAAAAATATCTTTCTAGTTTGTCCTGAGTTATAAACTGGATTTCAACGTTGAAATAGAGAGTTTGGACACCTACTACTGGTATGCATGATTACTGGGAGCGTGTTATTTCCAGCTGCTGTATATTTCGTCATTTCGGCATTATAGGACTCACATGTGAAGAAAACGATCAGCTTGTTGTGAATGATAGAAATAAGGTGTCTTCTCCCTGTGTTCCTGTACCGACACTGTACCTTCTTAGAAGATACAATCATTTGAATTGATGTCAAAGTGGGTGTCCTGGCCTGCGTTAGTGTCTTCACTGTCAACTTGTGCTGTGTTGGTCTCCATAAATCTGCTGTGTTATCTTCGCTCGTGTTTCTAACAACTTCAACACTTAACCTCTGCTGCCTTACGGTTTTATCCACTTGTGGGAAAAGCTTTGGGAGTTAACCCAATGAAAAAAATCAGGCGCCAGAATTCTTTGGCAGTCAGGCGTTGTACTCAATGCTTGTCTGACAACTCATGCGATGTCTCTGGTGCCAAGTAGTATCGTCCTGTCGTTTCCTTCGATACACCGGCTACATAGAGAAAAAGGAGGGGGGGGGGGGTCTGTTTACTGGGCAACATCTGGCCTGACATCAACGGCGTGCCTGATTAGTACATTATTAAAAAATGTTACATGCCATTACCACAGGCAGAAAAAAAGAATTTTCAAATATATTTAATAAATACAATTCCCATGGTCTTTAATTACAAAGAATGCTTATTCACAGTTTATGTAATTACTTTTAAAAATATAAGAGATTTATTTAGATAATTGTGATCAAAGTTGAGTATTTGGTGGTTGGGAAAATACATTTTGAAATTCTTGTTCTTTTGTCGTCTCTTTCTACTGGATTGTAGCCCAGTGTCGAAGTATGTATTTGTCTTCAGCCTCTTTCGTGGCCCAAGTGACACTTATCCCCACTTGAAGGCAGGCTTCATTTACGCCGTCTATCCACCTTTTTCTCTGTATACCTTTTGACCTCTTTCCTGATTTTCACCTGCAAAAGGTTGCATGAACAATGTGATCTAGTGGCATTCTCACAATGTGGTCTGGTGGCATTCTCACAATGTGGTCAAACGATTTATGTGTGGTTGCTTGATGTAATTTAAACAGGGAATTGTTCAAACCTCCCCTTGAATATTTATGTTTGTGATTTAGTCTTTTCCTGAGATTTTAGTATCCTTTAGAAGGCATCGCATTTCGCGGGTGGCTAACTTTCATTCACAGAAATAAAGAGCACATGATAGAGATAACGCTAATATTTATCATCTGCTTCTTTGCTTAAAGGAAAATCGTGGGGCGTCCTAGTAGTTAAGCCAGCTGGTGAAATATAGCGTTTGCCCTCTGCACTCTCGTCTTTATTTCTCTATCAAGTCTGCAGTCTTCAGTAAAAACAGTTCCTAAATTCTTTAACCTGCCTCCTTGTTTCTTCATTTACATGAATATAAAGTGCAGTTTGCTTTCTACCTTTACTAATTGCCTGCTTTTGATGTGCTGATATTCATGTTGCACTTATTACAGTTTAAGCACAGTGAGTCAAAATGAATGTGTATGTTATGTTCATTCGGATGGATCAAACATTGATCATTTACGAAGATCATTTCATTAGTACTTTCCTGTTCTGTATTTGCCTCCAAGAAGATTTTATTAATATAAGTTACAAAGAGAAGTAGTGAGAGAGCACAACCCTGTCAATGAAATGGAAAACCACCCCGACATGTCTTCTGTTCCTCTTACTGCACTATGGCTGTACTGCTATAGGGCTTTGATGTTAGGAGAGAATCTTGCAGTCCATAATCAGTTAGGATCTACTGTAAATCTCATGTTGGCAATCAAACACCTTTTCATTATCTATGAATAAAAGACTATTGTTACCATGTATTCTATAGACCTTTCACTTTTATGTCCCAATGTATATAAGACTATTGTTACCATGTATTCTATAGACCTTTCACTTTTATGTCCCAATGTATATAAGACTATTGTTACCATGTATTCTATAGACCTTTCACTTTTATGTCCCAATGTAAAATTTGCGTTGATGCAGCTGTTTGCTTTCCAGAACCCGAACTGATTATTTTCTAGTTGGCGTTCCAGTTTCGGTTATTGCTCTTATGTCTAGTATCTTTGCATAAATTTTGCCTATGTGGCTTAGAAGATAGATTCCCCTTTATGTTTTGCATTCTCTCTTGTCGGATTTATTTTTCCAGTTAGGAACGATGATCGCTTGCTGCCAATCTGTCGGTACTTTTCTCGACTTCCTAGCCCGCAGGGCTGCTTCATCTTCTGATTTCAATATTATTAAGTCGCGCTATATCATTCTCCATCTAGTGCTGCGCGGGTTCAAACTGTCCTAGGTTTAGCAGCTTGCTAAAGTATTATTTCATTCAGTTTCTATTGTCTTGACTGTTTGTGAATAGTTCTTTGAACTTACTGTTGATAATTATTGATGGATTGAATTTTTCCCCTCTCACTTTCATTTCTTTGATAACAATTTATAGGTGATGCAGTATATAAGTTTGATACTTCCTCTGCATATTTTATCCATGAATCATATTTTGCTATTTTTAATTTTTTTTCGTTTTGTTTGTTTTTGGTGCTAGTTGTTGCAGTTTGTCTGTAAGCTTTGTAATCGTCTTTTGTTTTCGATTTCTGTCATTTGTGACAACATTTTCCTTTTATTAAATGGATCTTTAGACTGTTCTATCATACCATCTTGTGCGTCTCTTTTCCTTTCTTGTTAGTATGAAGTTTATTTAGGACGCCTGGCTTGTGTTGTTCTATCTATACCACATAAGTATTTGCCTTCTTCAGTGTTGATAGAAAGTGTTACTGAATATTATGTTATGTTCGGTACATAGGCCAAGAACATGCTTGTTCTTGTTAGCTTCTGTACATAGGTCAAGAACTTGCTCGTTCTTGTTAGCTTCCGAGCCATACATTATCTACCCTTATCAGAGGGGATATAGACATGCTGGAGAGAATACAAAAAAGAGCGACAAAGCTGATAGTGGGATTCCAGAATTACAGTTATGAAGAAAGATTAAAAAGAACTGGCCTTCAGTGTCTAGAGGAGAGAAGAATTCGTGGTGACTTAATACAGGTGTATAAGATGATCAGAGGAATGGATAAAGTGGACTATAACAAGTTTTTTAAAGTACAACCACCAACAAGGACAAGAGGGCACAGCTACAAGTTGACTAAGGAGAGGTCCAGATTAGATATTAGGAAGTATTTCTTTAGCCAGAGAGTAGTGAATGCTTGGAATGCATTGCCAAGTGAGGTGGTGGACGCTGGGACGGTCAATGCATTTAAGAACAGATTGGATGCGTACAGCTTTTAGAGGAAGGTGATGTAAATGGAACTGGTTGTATACAGACTCTGCAGAGTCTTCTAAGCCAGTATAAAGACGTTAAGTTAAGTTGAGTTAATGTGGGTCACTATGTACAAACTGTTTATCGCTATAAAAAACACTTCCTGAAGTCTAAAACGCTTTGAAAATCACATTAGTACACACTGTTCTAGTAAAGTGTGTGCAAGGTGTGTCGCCACGTTGGGTACGAAGTCTGATTTTGAGATTCAAATAACAAAATTTTAAAAAAAGGAAAACGCTGAAAATGATTCAAGAAACAGAGCGAGTTATAAAGAATAGTCCCAAGAATAAGTCACCAGTCAAGGACGGTATAACAAAGGAGGTAATTCATGCATGTGAGGAAACAGGGTTACTCTGGCTACATAGACTCTTCACAAAGGCATGGAAAGACAGACGCGTAGGCAGCAAGCTATAATCGTTCCAATTTGGAAGAAAAAGGGCGACAAAAGAAACTGTGACACGTACAGAGGCGTATCGCTACTTAGGCGCACTGGTAAAATGTATGCCAAAATCCTGAAGGAATAAGACCTATTGTTGAACCTCAAATATCCAGAGCTCAATTTGGATTTTTACCGAGGTATGAGCTGTACGGACGCCTTGTTTGCCTTAAGGCAAATAAGCGAAAAATCAAAAGAATGCAACGAAAATCTATGTGTTGCTTTCATTGATCTGGAAAAAGCATTTGATAGGGTAGACGGATTAAAATTTTGGAAGATACTGGAAGATTATAGTGTATAAGGGCAGCTTCTTGATAGTATCACAGGACTGTTTCGTTCGAATACAAACGTCGTCAGAACGACTGATGGTGTCACAGATGCTTTTGAAATCACTTCAGACGTCAGACAAGGGTGTGTGTTTTCTCCTCTGTTGTTTAACATCTACACGGACAAAATCGCACTAGAGACTGGTCAAATTGAGACATTTGAAGCAGAACATAACTCAAAACATGAATTGCTCTTTGTAGATGATCGGTGCTTGCTGTACGATGATGAAAACAAACTGCAAAACCACATGACCGTGCTTGCGACTACTTGTGTTAAACACAAATGCGAGAACAAAACAGATACTATGATGATAAATAAAACATCTGGGCCACTTAAAATAAGTATTTAAGTATTTGGATAGTATATTTTCGGCAGACAGTATAATCGACAGGGAAATTGAGATTAAGTGTCAGAAAGCATGCCGACTATGTGCTGCAAGTGCCAAACATGGCCTCTGTCCAGGGCGTGTGAGAGCAGAATTTGAACTTTTGAAATTAAGTGTTTGAGGAAGGTCATCCGTGCTACCAGAAGAGACAGAATGCGGAATTCGAAGTATGGTCGGCACTACGTCTTGTGTCGAATATATTTCTAAACAGAAAATAAGTTGGTTTGGTCATCTCATGAGAATGCACTCTGACCAACTTCCACTGATGGCTTACAATCCTGGTAGATCTGGCTACAGAGCAGGGGTGCGGCTGCGAAGCAGGTGGATAGATGACATTAGAGTGATTATGCAACAACAAGGGCTCACTTTGACCGACGCACTTGGCGCAGGATAAGAGAGCATGCAGGTAAAGCTAGGTAGCAAATCCAGGTAGTATTAAAAAAGGCAAATGCAATATTATGTATGACAAAAAAGAAATATTAAACATAGGAGCAAGGAAGTAGTTTTTAAACTGCATAAAGCATTAGATAGACCTAGATTGGAGTACTGTATAGGTGTTGAGTCCTTATTGTAAAGGAGATATAAACATGCCGGAAAGGATACAAATATGATAGTGGTATTCCAGATTTACAGTTATAAGGAAAAGCTAAAAAAAAACCGGCCTAAAGTGTCTATAATAGAGACGAATTCGAGGTGACAATACAGGTTTATAAGATACTAAAAGGAGAAAATAAATTTGACTATAACTATTTTTTTTTTCCAAATACCACCACCTACAAGAGCAAGATGGTATAGCTAGCTACACATTAACTAAAGAAAGGTCGAGATTAGAAAAAAAGCAATATTTTTTTAGTCAGACATTGGTAAATGCTTGGAATGCATTGCCACAGGAAGTAGTGGAGGCAGTGGCAATTAATGCATTTAAGAATAGATTGGAGGCGCATAGCTTTTATAGCAAGGAATTTGAAATGAAACTAAATTGCACACATACTCTGCAGAGTCTTCTAAACCAGTTTAAAGACATTAAGTTTTAAGTTAAGGTTGATCGATGTAGTTACCGGAAATGGTCGATTTGGATAAAAGAGTCAGCAAATGTGGGTCAAATTGAAAAAGTAGGCCCAGCATGACACTCTCACTCATTCTCACATGACACTTCCGGCAGCGACATCCACCATGACTGAACGAGTTTATCCTTTATCTTTCCAATAAATCCTCTTTTTCTTTGTCTATGTGTACGCCTGTTTTCTGGAGACATTGTGCGTTGCGTTGTTTTTTTTTTTCGCCTAAAACAGTGCTTTCAACTTGAGAAATAATGTTATAGTGGGAGGGAAAGCTGTAGTTGTTCCGATAGGCGTAGAACCTTGCTGTATCGGAAATCTGGACCTGGTTAAGTTTGAGTTGTGAGTTGAGTAACTAACAGCTTCTCTACGAGTCCGCATTTTAGATAAATGTATGGTGTGCCCTGTATACAATGTTGACTGCTATGTTTAGTTATGCGTCACATAACGTACATTCAGACAACGTCCGTTCGGGCAACGTCCGATCGCATATGCGTGCCTTATTCTATAAGGTTCTAATAGAGTTAAGAAGTTCCAATGTGAGAATTGTCGTAGATGACTTAACTGGAATTAGCCAAAGTAACAGCAAGCACGCAACACGTGTATCTCATACCTCTTGATTACAGTAGAAAGATACTACAGTAATGATGACGCATTACCGGTGTCTAACATTGCTCTGGTGTTTTAGTTCATTGGAGATGCTGTCATGCAATGGATTTACCTAGAATTCACAATAGTCGACGACTTACACTTGTGTTCACGGAAACGTGTCGTTGTTTTGCATTTGGACTAATTAATTCGTTGATGTTTTGTGTTTTCTTATGTCCGATTATCCTGGCATAAACATCGAATGTATGAATTAGTATTACGGCTAAGCCTGTGTCGTATTTTCACGGTCTAGTGCACACGGCTGAACTTCCTGAGATAGGCGCCCTTCGCCCTAGCTGCAGATCGTGTCGGTTTTGGTGTGACTGTGAAATTTAGACGCGTGACTATAATGGACTAGAACACGTCGCTCGAAAGATATGGCAAACACATCACTAACACGAGTGATGTCCTTACGACCTCTTGCGGTTATGGAACAGGCAAGTCACACAACGATATATGTCATCACCCTCCACTGCCTTGCTTGATACCTGGTTACAGTAAAGGCTTCGGGAATAAACCCTGAGGACAAATGTTCATCCTGTGCTATCTCCAGTCGTCTCGATAACGTCATGCCACTGACCAAAAGTTGCTCAGGGCGTGAGAGTGAGGTTGACAAATGGCGCAGTTACTTCCTCATTGTAATCCAAAACACCTCGCAAGTCACCCATTTCAGCGAACACAGCAAGAGAAAAACTTGTCCACACTGCTCAACAGAGAGATTGGTCTTCATCACATGTATTGGACTAACATCATACAGTAGAAAGTAAATGCCTTGCCAAGCGTAGGGTGGTATAGTTATATAACCTATAATACATAAGATCTATCTTGATAGTCATGATAAACGCCTCTGTTACCTATCTCCGTATGGACTGCTTTGTACTTTCTGTCGAAATTTTGAAGCGAACTTTTTCCGATTTAAAAATAAAAAGTTTGTCGTATAACAATGTGAGCTTCAGTGTATGTAAGTCTGGTTGATCTTACGTCTTTTAAAGCGTGTTAGTGTTATCTCTAGGGAGTTTTCTGTCGAAAATACATTACCGCATACAATAAAGTCTTACCTTGCTAGATACAATACATTAGCTGAAATAGTCATATTTATTGGATAATCTAAAAGACATTACCGTATGTGTATAGTATCTTGACCACTGTCGTACGATTTTTGTCCCCATTACTGGGGCAGTCGATGGGTTTTATGGGCTGAGGACTACAGGGCGCTCCGCCACTGCTGCCACCACGTCGTTGGTTTATTTCATCCCTTACAGAAAAACAATCGGAACCGCTAGGCCAAGGCGCATCAGTATTTAATTAATATAAGTACACTACATTATCCCATATAACTTCGCTAAGTATATAGTCTAGTGTTCACACAATCTCCAAATCACATAACGTCATATTTAACAGTGACGCACACGTAAATAGCTACTTCTATTTTGGGGTGCTCTTTGACTATTTTGGGGTGCTCTTTGACCAGGATTTTGTCAATGTTTCCATAACCACGCAGCGGTTCCTGGTGCAAACATAATGTGACCAGATCGTCCTTTCTTGGGGTCATGGGGCTGGTAACAACCATTGCTTTGAAACTATTTTCCAACTATCTAGAATCTGGCTTTCCTAAATGTTGGTTATGGTAAGCCAAATGCAGTGAGGATCTCTGATTTAACAAATGAGTGGAATCTGGCTTTTCTAAATGTTGGTTTATAGTAAGCCAAATGCAGTGAGAATCTCTGATTTAACAAATGAGTGGAATCTGGCGTTTCTAAATGTTGGTTATGGTAAGACAAATGCAGTGAGGATCTCTGATTTAATAAATGAGTGGAATCTGGCTTTCCTAAATGTTGGTTATGGTAAGCCAAATGCAGTGAGGATCTCTGATTTAATAAATGAGTGGAATCTGGCTTTTCTAAATGTTGGTTATGGTAAGCCAAATGCAGTGAGGATCTCTGATTTAACAAATGAGTGGAATCAAGCTTTCCTAAATGTTGGTTATGGTAAGCCAAATGCAGTGAGGATCTCTAATTTAACAAATGAGTGGAATCTGGCTTTCCTAAATGTTGATTATGGTAAGCCAAATGCAGTGAGGATCTCTGATTTAACAAATGAGTGGAATCTGGCTTTTCTAAATGTTGGTCATGGTAAGCGAAATGCAGTGAGGATCTCTGATTTAACAAATGAGTGGAATCTGGCTTTTCTAAATGTTGGTCATGGTAAGCCAAATGCAGTGAGGATCTCTAATTTAACAAATGAGTGGAATCTGGCTTTCCTAAATGTTGATTATGGTAAGCCAAATGCAGTGAGGATCTCTGATTTAACAAATGAGTGGAATCTGGTTTTCCTAAATGTTGGTTATGGTAAGCCAAATGCAGTGAGGATCTCTGATTTAATAAATGATTGGAATCTGGCTTTCCTAAATGTTGGTTATGGTAAGCCAAATGCAGTGAGGATCTCTGATTTAACAAATGAGTGGAATCTGGCTTTTCTAAAAGCTGGAATGGGTAAACCAGGTGGCAATGATGGGAATGATTAAAAGAAACGTTACACATAAGAGCAAGTAAGTGATAGGCAACCTGTATTAATCATTGGTGAGACCTAGATTGGAGTACTGTGTTCAGGTGTGGAGTCATTATCACAGAGTGAATATAGACATGCTAGAAAGGATACTAAAAAGAGCGACAAACCTGATACTGGGATTCCAGAATTACAGTTTCGAGGAAAGACTCAGAAAAACCGGCCTACGTTGCCTAGAAAAGAGAAGAACTCGAGGTGACTTAATATAGATTTATAAGATAATCACAGGAAAGAATAAATTAGACTATAACAATTTTTTTTCCAAATACAACCATCTACAAGAACAAGAGGGCATAGCTACACATTAACTAAAGAAAGATCCAGATTAAATATTATGATATTTTTTTAGTCAAACAGTGATAAATGCTTGGAATGCATTGCGATAGGATATGGTGTATTCGTGGTCAGTTAAAGCATTCAAAACTAGATTGGATGCTGACATCTATTTCTAGTATCGGTGAATTAGAATCAACTGGCTATATTCAGACTCTTCAGAGCTTTCTAAACCGGCATAATGAAGTTAATTTAAGTTAAATGCAGCGGAGAACTTATGCTCCAACAAATAGAGCTATGAGAAATGAATAAATAAAAAAATTAAAGAATGAACGAATGAATTCCACTCACTTACTGCGATTACAACGTGCTTATGCAATATCATCATTCAACCACTAGTTCCGTTGCAGCTGAGATTATTTCATTTAACCCCGCACAATCCATTACCAAATATAAACCGGTTTTTTGCAATGACATGCCTTGTTATTTCGGTGTTAATATAAGCCAATGTGGTTTCCTTGGGGAGCCACGCGTGTGACGGAGCTGAAAGTGCGATACAAGTCCATTGGGAGCATATTAGTCATCATCATAATATTCTATCCACTTGTGTCGTTATAAGTTATGATTAGGTGTCGTTTTCTGTCGTCTGCCATATCTGTCGCTGATGTTGTTGTCATTTAGGGGACTCAGTCGTCTCAAAGTAAGGTATCTGCCTCGGGTGGTGGACCCAGTGGTCTCGAGGTAAGGTATCTGCCTCGGGTGGTGGACCCAGTGGTCTCGAGGTAAAGTATCTGTCTCGGGTGGTGGACCCAGTGGTCTGGAGGTAAAGTATCTGCCTCGGGTGGTGGACCCAGTGGTCTCGAGGTAAGGTATCTGCCTCGGGTGGTGGACCCAGTGGTCTCGAGGTGAGGTGTCTGCCTCGGGTGGTGGACCCAGTGGTCTCGAGGTAAGGTATCTGCCTCGGAAGGTGGACCCAGTGGTCTCGAGGTAAGGTATCTGCCTCAGGTGGTGGACCCAGTGGTCTCGAGGTAAGGTGTCTGCCTCGGGTGGTGGACCCAGTCGTCTCGAGGTAAGGTATCTGCCTTGGGTGATCGCGGGTTCGAATCACGGTGGAAACCGAGATATTTTAACGTGAATCTTCTGGTCAAAATTCCTCTGATCTCTAGGTAGTGAGATCGATCTTCCATGTTCAGTGTTGAGCACGTTAAAAATCCCTTGTCAGTTAGAAATAAAAGAGTCTACTTAACAGCCACTACCCGAACAAAAACTCAAAACTTAACGGCCACTTCTCGGACAAAAACTCAAAACTTAACGGCCACTACTCGGACAAAAACTCAAAACTTAACGGCCACTTCTCGGACAAAAACTCAAAACTTAACGGCCACTACTCGGACAAAAACTCAAAACTTAACGGCCACTACCCGGACAAAAGCTCAAAACTTAACGGCCACTACTCGGACAAAAACTCAAAACTTAACGGCCACTACTCGGACAAAAACTCAAAACTTAACTGCCACTGCCCGGACAAAAACTCAAAACTTAACGGCCACTACCCGGACAAAAACTCAAAATTCTAGAAATCTGCTCAAATAATGGTTGGCCAGTTGCAGCAGCTTTGTTCACATCCCGATCGTGCTGTTGAGGGTGGATCGGGTTCCTCCAGACGGTTGTGCTATACATGATTTCTTCTGACTACTATAACTACTACTACTACGGAATTTGAATTAGTTGTCCATTTCAAGCAATATTGTCGACATCATCAGTCGGGTTTTTATTGTTGTTTGTTTAGATGATGTGACTTGAGATGCATTTTTTTGTATTGTGAAGAAGAAATGCGCTGGTTATTAACCTTGCGCTCTTGTACCAACCTGCCTTGAACCAGACGAGACGACTGGATTCAGGTACTCTGGTCTTGCTTCCCCTGGGACCTGGGATCTTTTGAAATCTGCGGCCTTGATTGCCCACCGTTTTCGTTCATCGCTTTGATGAGACGAGTGCCTTATCTTCCGACCACAGATACCTCTTTATGGCAGATTAGGCCAAACAAGAGATGAAGATAAGTCTACCACAGAGTATACACACTACACACACACATATATATAAATATGTGCGTGTATTTAACTATGTATGTATGTAAAACTAACGGTAAATGTAAAGGTGGGTCCCATGGCAACAATTGCCGTCGGGGATGATGATAATTCTTCATGTACTAAGCTTCAGCCGTTGTGATGTGGTGTGGCCAGTTCCGTTCCTTGCTGTTTATACCTTCCCAAACCCATACGTCATGTACAAATTTACAGCTCGGTCGACTGGAGGAGCGGTCGTACCATGAACGAACCCACGCTCGGATTGTTTCTGTCCGTCTTTGAACCCTGGTGCAGCTGTAATCCCCGTCTTAGCAAGCCAGCTCAGTGTCGACTAGGCTACACGCTCCATATGTAAAGCTACACATATTTAAGATACATATATTGAATCTATCTCTGATCACGTAAATCTGAAGACTGCTAAGTGTTTTGCATTCTGGTGGTTGTGAGAATGACAATGCTTGAAATGCCATGACTTAGAAACCCTAGATAAGTTAAGCGGCTCTATTTTTCGTTCCATTTTCCTGTCGCTTTATGTGTTTATTTTGTTAGTTTCCGCGGAAATTGTTTTTCTTCTTCTTTTTGTTTTTCTTTTTTTATTTCTTGCTGCTGCCATCCCGAAGGAAAAGGACTTATTATTTATGTTATTCCTGTATCAATAACGAGGTGTTATTTCTCTGTAGCTCGCGAGAGCTTTCAAATCGATCTAGCTACTAATCAGCAAACTTTTTCTTTATGTGAATAGTGTAGTTTGAAAAAAAACCATGCAATAGAGCTGTCGTATACCCTAGCGTACCATATTAGACTAAGGCATTTACTCAGACCATATCGCCATCTCATTGGTGGATGTCCAGTGAGAAAGACAGCATTGAGTTTACACAACATTTAGTTATGTGACATGAGACACCCCCTTTGCTGGACTGATTAAACGGCTTCCAGATTACAGAGCCTTCTACCCTAGAAGTATAGGGCGATGAGGCTAACGTCTGGTCAGGCAAAACACACTGATCAGAGAATGCTAGCCAGGACCAGGAGAAATATTCTGGCCAAGACCCTCACCTGATCTCCTCGTTGGTCGTCCTGGAAACGGGCTATTGTTGAGAACAACAGTCTGACTTACAAGGTGAGGTTCGACGTGATCTCCGTAGTACTGAGCGAAACGCATAGGAAGCCAAGCATATCACAACCACCTGGAGGACCCCGGCCCACCTTCATTAGCACGCTCGAGATGTGAGGAAAGTTGCTATAACCCGTCACTTAACGCCCTTTTCAGGGCACACAAAAGAGTATCCTACTCATTGTGGGCATTCAAAACAACAACAACTACCCAAGAAGTATTAGACCCAGCTTCTGGTCCTCTTACAACTCGTTGTCAGTGCGGCAGGGGTTTTCTTATGTTCTTTGTAACGCGCACAATCTTCTAATTTAGAAAGGTTAGGCTTCATCCAAAGTTTCCTCTTACGATGTGCGTATCAGTTTGTCGGTAAACATATTTTGGACTCTGGACACAGAGCACTTATTAAAACCACTCCAGAATATTATTGAGGAAAGTTTAGAATTTTATATGTGGGCAATTTTAACATTCAATCAATCAATGCCCTAGCTCCTTTTGGAGCACAGGTCATTGCCGTTTCCCCTCCAACAAGTTCGATCTTAAGCTGCCCTTTCTGCTATTCTCCAGATGAAGTCCAGGAACCGAAGGTTATTTCCGCAATGTCTTCTTCGGGTGTTTCTCGGTCTCGCTTCCTCTTCCCCTGTGGATTTAATGTCAAGCCACGTTTGATGGTCATTTCCGTAGCGTGAGTCGTATGCAACCCTATTTCCCACGTTTGATATATTGCGTCACTGGTTGTTATTGCCTCATTTCCCATAGGTATCCGTTCCCCACCATGTCTTATTGCCTCATTTCCGATAGGTATCCGTTCCCCACCATGTCTTATTGCCTTATTCCCGTAGGTATCCGTTCCCCACCATGTCTTATTGCCTTATTCCCATAGGTATCCGTTCCCCACCATGTCTTATTGCCTAATTCCCATAGGTATCCGTTCCCCACCATGTCTTATTGCCTTATTCCCATAGGTATCCGTTCTCCACCATGTCGTATTGCCTTATTCCCATAGGTATCCGTTCCCCATCATGTCTTATTGTCTTATTACCATAGGTATCCGTTCCCCATCATGTCTTATTGCGTTATTCCCATTATTCTCCGTAGACATTTATTGATAAGAGACTGGAGTTTTCTCTATATTGCCTTTGTCGCTCTCCAAGTTTCTGCTACGTACAGGAGTACTGACTTGACATTGGAATTAAATAATATTAACTTAACATTAGTATATGTTTTCCATAAAAAACACAATATTTAGTGATAATTAACTTAAATACTGGAATACTTAAATACTGGTATCCAAGGACACAGATCGGTGTATATAATGCCAAGTAATTATTAGATTTTAATTTACAGAATTTATCAATATTTAGTGTGAATGTAACTGTATTTAGTGGTA
>JAVGWX010000002.1:101373494-101403494 GCA_036924085.1 Ariolimax columbianus
ATCATTACCAAAACTTCCAAACAAAGAATAGAATCCTTCGAGTCAAAATGTTACAGAAAGATCCTCAGAATACCCTGGACAGAGAAAAAGACAATTATAGACATTCGGCAAGAGTTGAGCATAGAGGAGAACTGGTTTATCAATTCCATTTTGGCGATAAAATGCAAATAATTTGATCACATCAAGAGACGCAACGGTCTCTAGAGAAACGGTGATTGAAGGTTTGGTGCCATGCAAAAGAGGAAGAGGTAGACCAAGAAGACAAGAAGACGATGGCACCAAGATATCCAGGAATGCCTGGGTATGACTGTGGCGGAGGCTGGAGTTTTGGCAAGGGAATGAGTTTCTTTCAGACAGACTGTGATGGGAGCGTCGTTCTATAAAGGACATGCTACATAATGATGATGTTTGAGTAAGGAAATAAAGATCAACGCCTTCATCAAGGGAAATCTACTGGCCAATATTTTTACAATACAGCGACCTGACCAATGAAAAGGTAAATCGACAATATGGTTCACTCTTAGTGCTAAGCCTACTAATAAGCGTATCATTGTACTACGTCCATTGGGCATATGTCCATCTTCCTCGTACGCTACGGAATATCAGAAGAGCCACTGTAACTCAAGACCAACGAATAATTGTCAAAGTAGCTACGAACAACAACATCCTTATGTATTAGATGAAGCTATTATTTTATGAAATAAAAATCATTAGGATTGCAACAGAACTGAAAATTAAATGACGAAATAACAAACTAGCGTGAGTCAGTTCGCCGTGGGCACACACAGTAATTTAGAAAATGAAAAGGTAAAAATGATTTTTTATCCAATAGCAGTATTTGAGATCAAAGGAGTTCACATGCAAATCACATCATAAAATCTACGCTAAAATTTGCAACCGGTGCAATAAAAAATACATTAGAGAAACTTGCCTTGATCAGCTGTGCTTTCTTCTGGCCGACATTTCAATGTCATTTGAAATGACGCCTGCTCTCCGGCCGTCAACCATTTCAATAGTTCTAGGCAATAAAGCTCCATCTATGATCGACACCGGGTTGAGCTCGAAAATTTGTTTAAGCTCCTTCATGGGAGGCCTTAAACTTCAAGGTTTCTAATACATTCGAAACCTTTATGTCGGTTTCCCTACATATTCTTCTCTTTCGTTCTTTCCTCATTTTCTTATTCATCTTTCTTTCAGTATATCTCTCTCTCTCTCTCTCTCTCTGATTATTGTTATTATTATTGCTATTTGTATTATATTTATACAATCATTTTTGGATCCTTATTTATGTATGTATGTCTATGTGTTCATATAGGATGTTTTAAAAACATGTATCTATATGTGTGTGTGCCACTTGATAGATTTATATATGTACGTGAAGTTGTATGTATTAGTAAAATAAAAAAGGAAATTACTTGAACTAACGAGTATACGAATACTCATTAGTCCAAGTAAATTACTTTTTTGTTTGGTCTACTTTGTCCTAATGGGCATTCTGTGATTCATACATTCTAGACCACTCCGGCTAATATAGCTGCTGTCTTGCTTATTGTATGATGTTTGTCTGTGCTTATTTTGTTAGGTGTTTTTCTGTGCTTTCATTTGGGTTTTTTCTGTGCTTTAATTTTGGGGTTTTTTTCTGTGCTTTCATTTAAGTTTTTTCTGTGCTTTCATTTTGGGGGTTTTTTCTGTGCTTTCATTTGGGTTTTTTCTTTGCTTTCATTTGAGTTTTTTCTGTGGTTTCATTTGAGTTTTTTCTGTGCTTTCATTTTGGGGGTTTTTTCTGTGCTTTCATTTGAGTTTTTTCTGTGGTTTCATTTTGGGTTTTTTTTCTGTGCTTTCATTTGAGTTTTTTCTGTGCTTTCATTTTGGGGGTTTTTTCTGTGCTTTCATTTGAGTTTTTTCTGTGCTTTCATTTTGGGGGTTTTTTCTGTGCTTTCATTTGGGTTTTTTCTGTGCTTTCATTTTGGGGGTTTTTCTGTGCTTTCATTTTTGCTCTTTTTCTGTGCTTTCATTTGGGTTTTTCTGTGCTTTCATTTGAGTTTTTTCTGTGCTTTCATTTGGGCTTTTTTCTGTGCTATTATTTGAGCTTTTCTGTTCTTTAATTTTTTTTTCAAAAACATAGGCCATGTAAATTCCATTTTACTTTTGTTTTCTATCCCGGTACATTCACTGAGCCCCATCTGTAAATGTTTTTCATAGAGTTTTATAAAAATACAATCACAGATCATAACTAACCTTTTTGGCAATAAATGCCAATATCAAGAACAGGACAAGACGCAAACAGAACATAAAACAAGAGTTAAGTAGGCTAAATATGTGGGTTATTTGTCATCCATGATCACACCTTTAATTTATCATGCGGAGTTTTACCTGGCGGAATTATTAGGTTAAGTAGTAGATGTTACATTAGAAAATCCAAGAAAGATGCAATTAGGCAAATCAAATGATTTTACAATTATCACCAATACTAAACTGCATTCACGTGATAATAACTACCAAAAAAAAAAGCTTTATACCACACAAAAATCGGTCACTAACAACAAATGAAAAAATGCAGATTATAACAGCAAAAATGAAATGCCTACAAAAAATATTTGGTGTGACAAGATAAAAAATGATCGCATTAGGAAACTGGTTGGAACAACACCATCATTAGACTACATTAAAAGACAGCAGATCAAACAGTTCGGCGACGTAACAAAACTACCACTATTTAATCCACCCCAACCCCTCCTGTACATGCACCACCACTCCTTTACACCCCCCCCCCCTTAAAAAATATCCAATAACCCAACAATCTATGTTATTTTGATATAACGGATTAACTATCCACGAGGACAGAATGGAGAGAACAGCATATCGAATACAAGCCAGAATATGACAGCATTGATAAACTTGCAGAGATAGGCAGACAAATATCTTCAGATTCAGAACGGACACTGCCACCTGCAGTTGTGGAGCAGCCAAGCAAACACCAGATCATATTCTGCAAGAATGCCGTACCAATGCAGACCAAAGAGAGGCAGTCTGGGCTGGGGGAGCAACCATACTCGAAAAGCTGTGGGGGACCGGCGTAGACCTGAAACGCACAGTCTACTTCGTCAACCTCACCGGACTAGAAGCACAGCATCAGTTGATCGATGAAGAAGAAGAAGAGGATATGACGGATTAAATAGGAAAAGGCTGACCTCGACAAAAGGTGGCTTACAGAAATATCAGAGGTGGTGAATGCCTTTGTGTATGAGGGACATAGTCAGATTCGTTCCAAGGTCCTCTTCATAACAAGACCCTGAAGGGCACAGCAAAAATTGTGAAAAGAAAAAAGAAAAAGGAAATGGAAATTCAGGAAAGTTGAAGACTAACAAGGACTAAGACGGGACATTAAATTGCTTTCATACTGCTCATGGAAGATATCCTCAAAGTCTGTGAGAAAAGATTAAAACGCATCCAATGGGCTACAGAAGGACCAGACCAGCGTGCATGCCCAAGCTGGGGTTTGTCGGTGATGTGGCCCTAATTACTCAATCAGAAGCACATCTTCAGAAAAATCTTCAAATCGTGAACGATGTTTTGAGGAAAACAGGGATGCCCATTAGCAGATCAAAAACAAAAGCCATGGTGATCTCGAGAGAAGAGACATCATATTGTGTGGAGTGAACAACCTCTGGAACATGTCAAGCAGTTCAATTATATTGGAGTTGTGAAAGACCAGAAAGGACGTACCAAACAAAAGTTTGATCCTTTCAGTGTTAGGGTCTGTCTGTCAAGATTTGAAGGTGCTGTCCGTGGCGTGTGTCCTATCCTTCTTCTTCGTCTTCGTACGCTGTCAGACGTCAACCATTATTTTTTTCGAAAAAAGCAGCGGTCATCCTGAGGCTGTCGACACTGCCATAGAGCTTGTCTGGTGTTGCCACTGGTGATGGCCACATGTGTTTTCTCCGATCCTCGTATGTCGGGCAGTTTTGCAACATATGTTCAGCGATCATTTTCCCGGTACCGCACAAACATTCGTCAGTGCCACCTATCTTCAATTTATTGAATAGGTGGTACCTCAGTCTATTGTGGCCAGTGCGAAGTCTGAAGACCACGACCTGCTCTCTTCTGTTCAACTGGAAATAGGCATCGTTTTTTGTGTAGCCAGTATGTACTGTTTCCCATTTGGTCATGTATCTAGCTCTAATAAGTCGTTTTGAACTCTTCGTAGGGTGTCCTATCTAATCCCTTTGTTTGGTCTGTTGCTCCAACGGCTGTTGGCTTCTTTCTCAAAGGTCTTCGTTACTCACCATATCTTTCCATCCTCTACTCATTATCTTCCCTAGAAATGTATTGGAAAACTACTGGATTTCTATAGTTGAGTAATAAAGGCTTTTTGTCCTTGCAGTCACCACGCACTGTACGGGTTAGGTATTTTATTTTAAATTTGTTATAAACAAAGCGCATTTCTTACAGATGATTTGAAAGTATTTTTTCGTGATCAAAGATTGACATCCAAAAACGCTCGTGCAGGCGCTCTTCTGGCCTTCTCTGCGCCTCGTTATTACTCCACTTGACAGAAGACTCTCTTTTCTTGGATGGGTAACTTGTATTACTTTTTATTGGCTTGTCCAAAGTTGTTATTTTTTGTGTGTTTCAAAGTTTACACAGGTCAGGTTTCAGTGTTGGTATTCTTTAATTCCTTTTCGGACAACTTTTTTTCTTCTTTATCTTCTTCTTCTTCTTCATTATCTTCTTCTTCTTCGTTCGTTCGTTGTCAAAGCCATGAAAAGGGCATTGCAAGTAGCAAAATCTTGTCGGGAGAATGACATGCGAAGTGTCATAGTTTACAGCTTGACTGCAATATTTGTACCTTTCGGGCGGACACATCTGACTTCCGTTGACATTTTTGACTACCGGGTTAGCCTTCCCTCTTCTACCCCTTCTCCTTAGTGAGTCTGCTCTGTTGCAGCGTGTTATCAGCTATGGTTCGCTGGCCCTGGCGCTAGCAGTCAGCTCTGGGTCGCTGGCCTTGACGCTAGCAGTCAGCTCTGGGTCGCTGACCGCTGCAGCTCATGCACTGCTCAGCACGTTGATCCCATATTTTCATATAAAAATGAAAGAAACTCATTCGATATATAGGTATATAATTGTCTATAAATTCCAAGATTTGTTTTATAAGCTCGTTCATTAAGTCATCATTTTAATGTTAAAAACAACAACTATTTACATTTGTTCAATCGAGCGTAACCAAAAACACGTATAACTGCTATCATTAAATGGTTAAAGACTCATAGAGCTCCAGCACGAATTTCAAATAAAAATTTAGCACAAAATTAACACTGCATAACAACTATACAAAGGTCTTGTCACAATAAATATTTCTCCTAACCTAGTTGAGACTTATAAATAGAGGTCATTATTTCCAAGTATAGAAGAAACACAGATATGGGTTCTTAGAAATTGGCTTGGCGAGAAGTTTTTTGGTTCTAACCTTCTTAGGTTATTACAGCCCCGGGTCGGGGATTGATTGATTGAGAAATGGTCTGATAATTAGATAAAGAAAGTTAACTTGACGTGCCGTCTTGAAGGCTGGGGTTTTAGTTGCTGAAAAACGAGACAAAGTAGAATGAGAAAGACATTTGGTGGTTGATAAAGTAGATCAGCCGTCAAGCAAGACAAGGATGGTTTAAGATGTTGTTGTTTGTGAATGTTCTCAATGAGTAGGTTAGTCTTTTGTTGCGCCGGACGTTAAGTGGCAGGTTGCTGTAGCTTTCCTCACATCCCGAGCGTGCTGATTAAGATGGACCAGGGTCCTCCACGCAGTTGTGCAATGATTGACGTCATCTACGGGGATCACGTCGTCCCCTCACCTCGTTAACCAGGCCAACATGAAAACAGCCCGTTTTCAGTGAAGCCTACTTGGAAGCCGAGGTGAGGGTCTTGGTTAGTGTTTTGCATATTTTGTCTGACCAGACGTTAGTCTTCGAAGCCGAGGTGAGGGTCTTGGCCACTATTTTGCCTGACCAGACGTAAGTCTTTTTCCGCGTGGATTAAGATGGGCTTAGTATTCTCTGGTTTCTTGTCAGTTTGTGATACATGCCTGTCTGGGGTTCTGTGATGCCTATCTACAAGAGTAAGAAAGTAGGTCACAAACTGAGAAAGTATGTCTGAAAAACGTAAGTGTTAGTTTCTAAAGGTGTCATTAGATGGCAGTAAAAGGATGCTCTGGTTACTACAGTAGGTAGCAGACGCTAGGTGTCGCATGCACGTGCGCTGATCAATTACAAAACGGTGCAAAAATGGCGATGGTCGTAGCACCGATTGAGATGCTCCCCTTCTACGACCCACTACACCCCAATCAATGCAGTGTTCGTTATCGTATGGATTATGTTGTTGCACTGATTTTGTTGTTTTACCTTCTCGTGTGATAATGTACGGGCGGTTTCAATGCCGAGGTACCGAGGCGTGTCTCTTTATTCAAGTACGTGTCCCTGCCATTAAATCCGCATTCTCCTTCTCTGTTCTTTAGATGGAATGCACGCACCTGTGTTTTGCTGGTGTTGATTTTGATATGGTTTTCCTCGTAGTATTCAACCATTATGTCTACAGCTTCAGTGAGATTGATTGAGTTCCACTTCCTCGAAACTCTTTTCTTGTGCGGCTGTTGCAGTATCTTCGGTATATATGAACCGTGTGTTTAGGCTAGTCAGTTGGTTATTTTCGTATACGCTGTAGAGCGTAGGGGCTAGGACACTATCCTCCAGCAGGCCAGTTTTATGATGTATCAAACAATTGTTTTTTGGTTGAACCTCGCCTACAACTGTCTATTCTGTGATAGGTGTTTGATTACTTGAGTCAGGCGTCAGACATTAGTGACCTTATAGATCATTTGAGTTGGATACTAGTCTCTAGTGACCGTATTGATTACTTGAGTCAGGCGTCAGACATTAGTGACCTTATAGATTATTTGAGTTAGATACTAGTCTCTAGTGACCGTATAGATTACTTGAGTCACGCACTAGTCTCTAGTGACCTTATGGATTACTTGAGACAATTTTTTCATCTGTTGGCGCTTTCCCGGGTTCGAGCTTGCCTCTAGCTTGTTGGTGTCTCCAGTTTACTATACACGCATTAATTAACTATAGTATCAATTGGGGAGGGGTGGGGGGGATTTTGGGACCAAAGTATACAATTTGCTCTGCTCTTAGTTCATATATTTCGACTGCTTGGCTGATTTTCATTTTGCTAATTGCCTCATCAAAGTTCTCCAACGTAGGAGAACCTCTTTACTTCAAACAGTATCATTTCTCGTGCTTTTCTTCTTTGGTGACTGGGGTTCAGCATTTGTTGATTATAGCTTTCTTCTTTTTCCTTTCTTCTATTTTATGTAATGTCTTCGTTACGATCCATTCCTTGTATTGGGTCTCTTGAATCCTATAGATTCTTCACATGTCTTATTCCATATCTTTTTAGCCTGGTCGTACATACTATTAATGTCCATCTCCTAGCCCTCATAAACCTCTTATAGCACTTGATATGTGTCATTAAGTTGTAAGCTAAATTATGTCTTCGATTCCTGGTCTGGTAGAAGATGTAGGTTATATCTTATTCTCCATGCGCGCTGTAATGAGTACTTTTTTAGCTTGAGCTTCAAGATCTACAGCAACATGTGGTGGTCTGATGCTACATCTGCACCTAGCTTTACTCTTACATCTTGTAGTGTACTTCTGAATGCTTGACTGACACAGATGTTGGTAAATCTGATTTCCCGTTACATGGTCTAGAAATCTTCTTTTGGCCTTATGTACCTTCTTGTGTGGAAACATACTCCCTCTAATTATCATTGTGTGTAGCGCACATAACTCTGCAAACATTTCTCCATTTTTGTTCATCTATCTAATTCCTTGTCTTCCCATAATCTGTTCGTAACCCAGGTTGTCTGCTCCCACTTTAGCATTGAAGTCTCCCATTAATATTAAGAGATCTTTCTTGTTCTGCATATCGAGGACCTCTTCCGGCTTGTTGTAAAACTTGTGCTTCTTATCATCTTCGGCCTCGTTAGTTGGGGCATAGCATTAAATGATGTTGCTATTGATGTGTTTGTTCTTAGTTCTCAAGCTCTCGCTCATGATTCTGTTGGTAATAGCTCCCCACTTTATGAGCGACCTCTGTGCTTCTCTAGAAAGCATCAGTGCCACTCCCTCTATATGTTGGGCATCAGTACCCTCGTTTCCATAATATAATATCATTTCCGCAGTTGTCAGTCTCATCTTTCTGATCGTGTACATCTTATTTCGCATGATCCTAACACTGCTAGTCTTTAATGTCTGATTTTATTTTTAGCTATCTGAGTTGTTTTCCTTGCCTGGTACATTGTTCGCATATTCCATGTCGCTATATTGGTTTTCATCTTGCTATTCAGAAGGGCAGTCAGCCGTGGAGCGTCCTTGCGGCTTTCACTCTAATGTGCCATTCTTCTCGTTCCAAAGACCCTTTCTTTCCCAAGGCTGTTTGCTTTTTGTTTTGATGTCAATGTTTTCATAATGACCTTATTTGTAATAGATTTGTGTGGTCGGCCCTAACCTAACCTATATGTAAGCTTCAGTGACCCTTCTATGTTTTGCTTCCACTGGCTTAGCTCCTGGGATCATTGAGACATGTAAACTCCCACTCACGGCCAGTTAGGCGTCATCTACAGCTGCTCTTAACAAACCACATGGGTAGATTTTTTATTTGAATTCTGTCCGGGCAGCGGCTGTTAAGCCTATTCTTTTCGATTTCCAACTGTCAATGAATTTTTAACGTGCTCGACACTGAACACGAGAGTCCGATCTCATTACCCAGAGATGATGGGAATTTTTACCAGAAGATCGTGAAAAAAATCCCTATCACCACCGGGATTCGAACACACGACCTCTGGCACCCTAGGTGGACACCTTACCTCGAGACCACTGCTATCATCTTCAATTTGGAAATAGAATCAATCACCCGAAATCAACGTTAAGACCCTAGCGAAATGAAAATCGTTGTTGAAATGCTATGACATTATCCCTTTCCGTACCACTGAGAGTCTCGATGTTACTCTCCAGCTGAAGGTCCGACATCTTGTATGAAATCATTTCCCAGCGAAATCCCATTAACCGGAACTACATTTAATCTTATCGCTTTAGTTTTGTCCTTCTGTGCAACTATTTAATTAGCTTCTTCTTCTTTGCGTTCAGGATCTTTTGGTCATGCTATATCTACAGGCCAGTCGCCATAATGAAGTCTGTAGTCTTCACCAGGTCAGAGCGGCTGCACCACAGCTTTTGTCTCAGCCCCATTACCTACGTTTGATTTGTTGCTCCAATGGTTGTTATTGACTCCTTTCCCATAGGTCTTCATTCATTAGTATGTCTTTTCAGTCTATACCCCTTATCCTTCATAGACGTTTTTTATGAACTGCTTGACTTTTCTTTGTATTGTCTCTGCTCTCATAGTCAACATCATCATGATGCATGTCCTTTGCAGAACGTAGTTTTCATCCCAGCATGTCTGAAAAATACTCGATCTATTGCCAAATCTCCCGCCTACTCAGGAATCACGCCCAAGCATGAAAAGAAGAAGAGAAAAAGGAATAACGGGAAGTAAAATATAAGAAAGAACAATAGAATGAGTAGAACAAGAAGAAGATGAAGCAGTAGTAGCAGAAGATATACACTTGGCAATCAAATCATTGCTAGAGACACAGATCAAAAAATGTGTGATCGAACCACTTTGAAAATAGTGAGCCGGACCGTTGAATGACAGTGAAGTGCACTTAGGCCGAGACAATGGTTATAGATTTGGTGCATTTTTAAAAATAAAAAAATGGGACAATTTGAAACGAGGGAAAAAAAACAACGATATTTTTACAAACAATGTTATTAACAACTGGCGGCATTTATCTGAGTTAGAAATAGCCTTGTAAATGCTCCTTGCAGACGTAATTGAAATAAATATCGTTGTGATATTTGTTATTTTGTTTTTATTATCAAGTTTAAAATGCCCCATCCATTTTTTTTTATGGAACATTATGTGTGAGAAGTGTTGAAACGAAATTGTTGTCTAAGTCTGTTGTATTTTATAGTTTAATCCCATGTCGTCTTTTATAGTGTAAGCCTATGTTGTGTTTTATAGTGTAACTCCAAGTAGTGTTTTATAGTGTAAGTCCATGTTGTGTTTTATAGTGTTGTTGTTGTTGTTTAATACCGACAATGCGTATGTTTACTCTTCTTTGTGCTCTGAAAAGTGATTTAAGTGGCGGGTTTGTAGTAGCTTCTTTCACATCCAGAGCGTGCAAATGAAGGTGGGGCGTGCTTCTTCAAGCGGTTGTGTTATGCTTGGCTTCATATGCGTAACGCTCACTACTACGTGGATCACGTCAATTCTCTGCTCCCCCCCCCCCCCCCCACGCTAGCTAGGCTGCCATGAAAACATCTCGATTCAGTGAGATCTGCGAGGAAGTAAGGTGTGTTCAGTGTGTAGCATCAAACGAAAACTCTGCTCCGAGTGCTAACTTGACTACGTACGCCACTGCATTTGAAACCTGCTGATAATTTCCTTATTTCATTTGATGAAAACACCTCGCTGTACGATCTGGGTTTGGAAAACTTGGTTTAACCCATTCTATAAAAACTTAAAGACCCACAAAAGAAAAGGAAACCTCGATCTCCAAAGTGGACAAGGCGCGACAAAGCCAAAAAAAACAAGTGAATAATAAATGCGGATCCATTAAAATGGGAAGACATTCTGTAGAGTTACCTGTTAGTTGATGCTTACTCATTGCCCCAGAGACTACACAAAAGCTAATAATAGCTACTGATCTATAATTGTTCTAGGAAATCACGCATGTCTAACCACAGCCAACTCTAAAGAAGGTCGTGGTCTAATTGTCCATGATAAAGAATATACAAAGCAGATAACTATTTCCATGTGAACAAAAACAAACAATACAACATTGAGGAAAAAGTATCTCATCTGTCAATTTTTGACGTTAGCCGCAGTGCGCATGCTCAATTTTCTTTCCTGTACCATTTGTGTAGCTGTTTGTGTTTTCAATCCATGTCTCTGTGATGTTCTTTTTAACACTGTCAATCATTGATAACGCGGAGGTCTCTGTGAAAACAGGCCTTCACCCAATCTCAGAAACACTTGACCGACGCCGAGTTTCTTTGTTCGGTCATGTTGTATGGCTGGACAAGGAAACCCCAGCCGACAAGATACAACACAATACGTTCCTCAGAGTCAAAAGCCTTCCCCCGACCTGCTGGCGGCGCATAAGGGGGGCCGTCTCCGCACAGTATGGCTCCAGCAAATATCAATCTCTTCCTCCGGCATGTACGAGACATGGAACCACGCCGCAGCTATGGGTCACGGATGTGGCCGATCCGACGCAACGGGCCTCAGACGAGAACATTATTGTTAATCATCGACTGTCTTGGACTTTCTCTTGCTCTGAAGCTCTCCTTGTCTGTTCTTATAGACTCTTGTGTTTCGATAACTTAACAATGGTGATAGCAATGTTCGATTACTACTAACACACTCAAATCATTAATCAACCATCCCCATTAACCCACCATCACCATGAACCCACTAAGACCATTAGCCGACCACCCCCATTATCCCACAATCACCATTAACCAACTAGGACCATTAATCCCACCATCCCCATTAACCCACCATCACTATTAACCCACTAAGACCATTACCCCAGCATCACCATTAACCCGCCATCGCCATTAACCGAGCATCACCATTAACCCACTAAGACCTTTAACTCACAATCACCATTAACCCACTAAGACCATTAACTCACCATCACCATTAACCCAGCATCACCATTAACTCACCATCACCATTAACCCAGCATCACCATTAACTCACCATCACCATTAACCCACTAAAACCATTAAGCCACTAAAACCACTAACCCACTAAAACCATTAACCCACTAAAACAAATTAACCCACCAAAACGATTAACCCACTAAAACCATTAACCCACCATCACCACTAATCCGCCATCACTATTAACCCATAACACCATTAAACCACTATAACCATTAGCCCACCATCACCACTAACCCGCCATCACTATTAACCCATAAAACCATTAACCCACCACCCTCATTAACCCACCACCCCCATTAACCCACCACCCCCATTAACCCACCATCCCCATTAACCCACCATCGCCAGTAACCCACCATCACAATTAACACAGCATCACCATTAACCCACTAAGACCATTAACCCACCATACCCATTAAACCACAATCGCCTTTATCCCACCTTCCCCATTAACCCATCACCATTAACCTACCATCGCTATTAACCCACCAACATTATTAACTCATCAATATCATTAACCTACCATCACTATTAACCCACCACCATTATTAACTCATCAATAACATTAACCTACCATCACCATTAACCCACCAGCATTATTAACTCATCAATATCATTAACCTACCATCACCATTAACCAACCAACATTATTAACTCATCAATATCATTAACCTACCATCACTATTAACCAACCAACATTATTCTTCTTCTTCTTCTTCTTCGTACGCAGTCAGACAGTAAACATTATTTTTTCGAAAAAAGCGGCGGTCATCCTGAGGCTGTCGACACTGCCATAGAGCTTGTCTTGTGGTTCCACTGGTGATGGCCACATCTGCTCTCTCTGATCCTCGTATGTCGGGCAGTTCTGCAGCAGATGTTCAGCGGTCATTTTACGGTACCACACGGGCATTCGTCGGTACCACCTATCTTCATCGCCAACATTATTAACTCATCAATATCATTAACCCACCAACATTATTAACTCATCAATATCATTAACCCACCAACATTATTAACTCATCAATATCATTAACCCACCAACATTATTAACTCATCAATATCATTAACCCACCAACATTATTAACTCATCAATATCATTAACCCACTATCCCTATTACTTTAGGGCAATGTAATTATTGGTTAACATTTACTGGGGATGCAGTAAAACTGAAAGCAAAATTAGATAATAACTTAAATAAACACGATTCATTTCAACTGAAATTGTACAAGCGCCCCCTTACTACTGACTCGTATATTATTTATGGTGAATGTCTCAACCTATTGCAGGTCACAGCAAAAGGCGCAGCTTTCATCCTTGGTCTCGACAAGCTCTAGCATACTAAAGATAAAACTGTTGAAGCCGTTTACTAGAACAAATTGGTCGGCTTGGACAGATGGCCGGCTTTTACAATACAATAACACAATTCGTACTGAATGAAAATAATTGAAAACATTATTGCATTAGTGTATACAGGAACAAGTTGGTAAATAAATCACAAATCGATATTTTCTTTTGTTTAAACACTAAATGAGTTTCTAACTTGAAAACAATTTATTATTGCACTTACGCATCTCTTATTTCCCAACATAATTTCTACACATATATTGTATACACTTATCTCGCCGCGTTGTCAGTGCACGGAGTGGGTACCAACAGTGAGCAGCTTATCTCGCCGCGTTGTCAGTGCACGGAGTGGGTACCAACAGTGAGCAGCTTATCTCGCCGCGTTGTCAGTGCACGGAGTGGGTGCCAACAGTGAGTAGCTTATATCGTCGGGTTGTCAATTCACGGAGTGGGTACCAACAGTGAGCAGCTTATCTCGCCGCGTTGTCAGTGCACGGAGTGGGTACCAACAGTGAGTAGCTTATATCGTCGGGTTGTCAATTCACGGAGTGGGTGCCAACAGTGAGCAGCTTATCTCGCCGCGTTGTCAGTGCAAGGAGTGGATACCAACAGTGAGCAGCTTATCTCGCCGCGTTGTCAGTGCAAGGAGTGGGTATTAACAGTGAGCTGACTTTTCGGAAATTCAATCGATCAGGCATTGTTCTTTAGCACGCCACATCTTTTTAATTACGCAAATTTGACCTAATTCTTCTTCTTTTTCTGCTGCGTTCGTTCTCAATCTCCCGCTACCAAGTAGCAGGATGTAGTCCGAAGAACGAAATGCGTTGTGTCGCTAGTTTAGAGCTTGGCTGCGATATTTGCACCTTTCGGTCCGACACATCCATCTTCGGCGGATGACCTAATTAATTAACTTTATTTCTCGCTATGGTAGTCGACTTTCAAAATTGTATGTTTCTGTAGGCCGAGTTGGTCGGCTAGATCTCGACCATGGCGTGCTAAAGGTATACCTTGCGAAAACCTTTGCAATTCCTACATTGTTTATTGTAACTCGCCTGTCAGCTCGAATCATCTCTCCTACCTGCCGCACAGATGCTTCTATTGCAATCTGAACAGGACGACCAGGTTGGGCTTCATCAGCATTTTCTTGCTTTCTTGACAAAATTGTCTTCGTCAGCAATTATTAAGGGACACAAATATTTCGATTTAGTACTACACCGCCTTGCGCAACGAACACTTTGCATTGAGAACAGGAAGCATTTCCTTATGAATATCCGTCCAAGAAAGACATGTTGCCTCAATAAACATACAAGAGCACGTTGTTCTTTCATTGTACAATATGTTGGCACAGACAATATTGTGCATCTTTTATAAGCACATGCATACGACATCTAACGCCTGCTACCTAAGCTAATCACAAAGCTGGATCTTGCTACCACTTAATGCCACCATCAAAAACTACCAGCTACATTTGTCTGTTATCCCGTATCATTGTGTGACCTACTCACTGATTAACCTCGTACATTAAGTCCAAACCATTGGTCTCAACCATGAAAGAGGTTCACAGATATGAGGAAAGGGAGAGGTATTAAAAAGTGGGCATGTTGCGGGTGAGGGGAGAGAGTATTTCAGCTGGAAGTGGGCGATCACATGGCAGATGTCAATCAGGAACAAATCTATAAGAGTAAAATACTAGTCTTATCTTTGAAAGATTCTCACTGTCCAAGTAAACAAAAATAAACCATTACATTGTGTCCTTATTACCAGTCCCTCTTATAGTTTTTACATACATGACATTGATCTTGCGAAAATGCATAAACGTATTTGCTTATTTCATCTGGAACAATCAACCTTAATATGATATTAACTCTCTTGTGACAATCAGCGCAACTGCTGTGAGAGGCGGAACAAAAAAAATTATTAAATTTTATCAATCTTCTTCCTCTTCGGCCTTCGTCCTGAAAAGGATGTTGTGGCTTTGTGTCGTAGTTTACAGCGAGGCTGCGATATAAATGCCTTTCGGCCCGGCACATCCGATTTCAGCTGACTTTTTTTTAGTGAGGTGGAATAGGGTCTCGTCAGCAGTAATTCGCTGACCTTGATGCAAGTAGCCAGCTATGAGTCGCTGGCTGCTGTCAGCTGATTCACTGTACTGCATTTAGGTCCCGAATTGTTTAATGAACCAACAGTTTAATTTCAAAATGTTTCATAAAAACAACAGTGCATTTTCTTCTTCTAGGTTTCTGCGAAACAAATCAAAGATGTATCGGTGTTGCTGCTTTGCTGCAACGTGTTACGCTCCGTATATAGCGTTATTGACAATTGATAGAGTACCGCATTCAATCCTATGGTTAGTGAGAATTGGCGGAGTGTGTTCACGGCAACCTGGGCGTCCTAAAACGAATGGTTTGATTTGGCAATTTTTGAACTATCGTCAGTGTCAAGAGTCACTTACATCTGGGTCTCGGTCTGGGTCTGGGTCTGGGTCTAAGTCTGAGTCTCGGTCTGGGTCTGGGTCTGGGTCTGAGTCTCGGTCTGGGTCTGGGTCTGCGTCTGGGTCTGGGTCTGCGTCTGGGTCTGCGTTTGGGTCTGGGTCTACGTCTGGGTCTGCGTCTGGGTCTGGGTCTGCGTCTGCGTCTGGGTCTGGGTCTGCGTCTGGGTCTGGGTCTGCGTCTGGGTCTGGGTATGCGTCTGGGTCTGGGTCTGCGTTTGGGTCTGGGTCTGCGCCTGGGTCTGCGTCTGGGTCTGGGTCTGCGTCTGGGTCTGGGTCTGCGTCTGCGTCTGGGTCTGGGTTTGGGTCTGCGTCTGGGTCTGGGTCTGGGTCTGCGTCTGAGTCTGCACTAACAGTTTCCTAATCTATGTCCATTCCTTATATGTGGAATAGGAAACTGCCAGGCACAAGACATCATTGTCAATTTCAGAAAATGTACAGGCAAATAATTAATCTAACAGCGTTTTCTTCCTCTATTTCTTCTTCCTCTATTTCTTCTTCCTGTTCTTCTTCTTCTTGAGTTCGTTCATTGCTTTTTTACAGTGATTAACTAGACCGTTGTTTTGGATTCCTTTTTAGCTCTGCACGTTGAGTTTATTGTCGAGTCGATTGGGCAGTGAGTCCTAATGTATTTCTTTAATCTGTTACGCCGCTGTCCTGAGGCGCAGAATAGTGATCTGTCGCTGTCAGTCAAGAATGTGGTAATTGTCGTCAGGTTGGCTTTGATTTCGTCTAGCAGCTTGGATATCTCTCTTTTTTTTTCCAAAGTGATAGACTTCTTTGCATTTCTGTTCACATGTTCCTCATTTTTCAAAAAAAATAATTTTTTTTTCATTTTCAGGTACACTACAAAGGGAGAACAACCATTGAAGTATGCTTCGCTTACTGGGAGTTACCCTACTTAGTTTATTTTTCAAGCGTGAGAGTTTACCGCCCTTGATAGCTAGCAGCACAGATGAGTCTGTAAAAATGGCTACCTGATGACAGTCAAAATGGCTGTTAACGTATCCAATTAGCAACTTGCTTTAAAGCTTAAGCCATATCTGTATAGTTGTGACATCTTGTCATACGTTAAGGCTTTTACATCAACTTCTTCGGCCAATCGCTCAGTGTCATCGCTGGAAAATCACTTTAAAAAACATTTAGTGATAATGGAATTTTCAACGTCTTTCCCGGCCGATACCAGCCAATACTGTTCACAACGTATTAACTTAAATGTCCGTTATGGGCAGTTATTCACCATTGCGGCACACTCCATCGTGGTCGTCAAGTGTCGTACAAATCACTTTAGCCGCGTTAGACAAGTGGTCGTCTTAGACGGTGACATTATGGAGTATAAATGAATGGGGATCCTTTATAAACTACTGTGCTGCAAAACTGCCGTTGTGGAACACACACAACAATACATTGTGGCAGCGTAGGCTTTTAGGTTGAGTAGTTTACTTATCTTAAGAATTACGACACGACTTATCTTAAGAGTTACAACATGTAACTAACTACACCACGACACGACTTATCTTAAGAGTTACAACATGTAACTACACCACCACACGACTTATCTTAAGAGTTACAACATGTAACTACACCACCACACGACTTATCTTAAGAGTTACAACATGAAACTACACCACCACACGACTTATCTTAAGAGTTACAACATGTAACTACACCACCACACGACTTATCTTAAGAGTTACAACATGTAACTACACCACCACACGACTTATCTTAAGAGTTACAACATGTAACTACACAACCACACGACTTATCTTAAGAGTTACAACATGTAACTACACCACCACACGATTTATCTTAAGAGTTACAACATGTAACTACACCACCACACGACTTATCTTAAGAGTTACAACATGTATCTACACCACGACACGACTTCAACACAGTAAAACACAATAAACACCATCCTGACCATAAAACAAAACAATATAATTCACTTCAAGAATAATCATTCCACAATATCAACAAAAAGCAAAGAACTTATAAACTGAATAATCATAATTTATATTTAACAACAAGAAAATACAAGCAAATGCTGTTGATGTTATTTCTGAAACTACGTGTCAACCCAGGTTCTACGTCTATATCTGCAACAACAAAACTTCACAACCTCAAGAAATATTCTAGCCACATCTTAATGGGTCCAGTTAGTTCGCCGTCCTTCTTCTGAACTCTCAATTTACAATCACAAACTCGTCCTCACGATCGGATTACATACTCATTCGACCTGTGCATTTACATATAATCCTATCACGTCACTTATAATTGGATCACGTACTCACGTGAGATTACGTACTCAGTCGGTCTGTGCATTCACATACAATCAGATCACTTTACATAGTCAGACGAATTTGTACGCTCACACATAATCAGAACTCACATCGTTCACAAAGTGTCCTGCACATACAACACACATTCAGATATCTAACTGTTCACATGGTGTTCTTTATAAACACATATTGAGAGCGAATGGCCGAACTCGAGGTGTATCATGGTACAACCTCCCTGTAAACCCGGTCACTTCCAGACTCACTGCCAGTCTGTCTAATTTTATCTCTGCAGTGTATTTTATAGTGTCAAGCAACAACATGGTTATCCAATGCTCTTCTATGGGTAGGTTGATTTTGCTATCATTCCAATTTGGAATTATCGTATTTAAAATTGAATTGGCTGTCCATCCAGGAGTCCCTGTCATTCTAAATGTGGAAGCCAGAGTTAAATTATTCGATATCATCATCTCTCCATCAAGTCTGACGCCAGAGTAGTCGGTTCTGGAACCCACCATGTACCAGACAAAGTCTTCTTCCTAGCCCCTCGTTTTCTTACCGACCTAGTGTCGAAATGGTGCTGGACCCTGACGTGACCTACGTTCTTCCAGCGCATTCAGGCAACCTACATTTCTTATAGTCACAAGCCCAATCTCTCCTGCCTTAAAAGCCTTTGTTCCAGATATAACTGACACAACATTATAAACAGATATACACACGTATCCATACAATGATCAATGCGATATAAACAAAAAGACTACGGTCTGATGTTGGAAGAACATCTGCTGTAAAAGAGTTACAAGGGTCCAAGGAGTCCACGCTAGGGAAGCCCTACAAATACCGTTCGTGTTACCCACACATGATTTGAAAACCCTGCCCGACAGAATGAGTTCATTGAACGGGTCATTGTTCTGAATTCTCAAACAGTACTCTTTTAAGAATGCCCAGCCAAAATATTTGCCTTCCCGTGATTTCTACTGGGAATTCCACGAATAGGTCACATAGTAGGTTAACAAAACAAGCTATCCTTTCTCTGATGACACATCAGTTCAAATAAAATTGCGGGAAGGAACTCAAGACAAACAGAAGTCTTTGGCCGAAGCGGGGAGCTTAGAATATAAGCTGGAGGATGAGTGCTCTAGAAAAGATCAGAAAGAGAAGAGAAGACTACCGTGCAGTTAGTAGGTAGGATTTAGACCAGAACAGAAGCTATGATAGACTACAGAACTAGAAGTCACCCAAGCAGCCAGCACTGATAGG
This sequence comes from Ariolimax columbianus, assembly GCA_036924085.1. Lineage (NCBI taxonomy): Eukaryota > Metazoa > Mollusca > Gastropoda > Stylommatophora > Arionidae > Ariolimax > Ariolimax columbianus. Next base: position 101,392,719 of record JAVGWX010000002.1, read on the forward strand.
GAACCAGAGACCACGCACGTGTAAGAATTTGTATGTGTGTGATGTTCTGTTCGAGTCGTCGCTAACATCTGTCACACTAGACACCGACTTCCAAGTCCCTGAGTGGCATTTGTCTGCATTTTCGTCAGAGAGCGAGACGTGTTGCTTCAACACGAAGTTGTCATCCCTGACTACACGTCGTAACACATGTGTTACCCTTGGCCTGACAACCACAGTAATATGACCGCTAAGATCTGTCATAGGCATGAGAACAGCTGCAGTTGCCGAGTTCCTGACAATAGACGACGAAGAAGAATATCCAGCAGATTTGATCACTGTAGACATCTGCCTGATGTTGAGGCGAGACAAGAGGCTCAGAAGACATATGCCTGACGTTGAGGCGATACAAGAGGCTCAGAAGACATCTACGTTGTATAAGCTGAGAGGTGGGACATACGGCCACCAGACAAGCGAGGACAGAGAGATATGACTGAGAACAAATAGCTAGACATCATTGTATCAACGGACAGGGATATAAACGGTGAATAGAAACATTTATTAGACTTGACCACATGATAGAACTCAGGGTAATTTTAGTGTAAGAGAAAGACATTCGCTGATTGCACGCATCTATTGGGAGACATTTTTAGTTAGAGAAGTGTTGATAACAAAACTCTTAACGATTCGTATGCTTAGTATTATTATTATGTGTATAATGTTCAACAAATAAACATTAATTGTTTCGCTGTTGTTAAACGAACTGTTAGTGATTTTAATGAATAAGTGTGAGCTAAGGAGTAATAATGGTAAGGAAGAAAGTTAATAATAAGTGGTGATAGAGTAAGTGGGGGTTAACCCTGGCACAGTGCCATTGCAAGTAGAATTCAGATAAACAAATTTTTAACCAACAACAACAAATATGCTTAAGGAGCGTGAAGTATAGGTACGTAAATGTAGCGCCAGTTTGGTTTGTAATGCACCATACCAGGTCGAAACCATCAGCATTCAATGACGTAGAATACAAAAACCGGCGAGAACGCATCATGTGAAGCGCTAGGCAGGAGGAAATGTAATGTACGAAATAACCACCACACTGCGTAATGAACCCAATGGTGGGCTCCAATGCACGAATCCATTTCTAATATTTTTATTGTGAACCCACTAGAGAGGTGAAAACACGATAAAGGAAATATTTTGACTTAAATGACTGCATGTTATCGATAAAAGGAGGCAACATGTATATTTGGTTTGATGTAAGTGAAAAACCCAGTACAATAAAAGAAATGGTGCACGAAACTTATCCAAATGTGATCTACTATTGGAAACATGCTTTTTAGAAAAGGTAATATTAAGCGATGGATGCAGATAGAATAACACAATCAACCGGCCGAACGGGTAAAGCAGCAAGTTATGCGCTAGATCGAAAACCAACATTATTACCATTTTTTTTAAACGTGAAATGGTGAAATGGTGTGCCTGTTACCTCAGCCCTTAATGGAGAGACAACATTGAATTTAATAGTAAGTATTATTCTTCTTGTTCTTTCTTTTGTCGTTTCACTTTCTTTCGGGTTGTAGCCTAGTGTCGTGGTATGTATTTGTCTTTCGCATCTCCCGTGGCTCGGGTAACATTTTTCCCCATTTTACGGAATGTCTCTTTTACGCTGTCTATTCATCGGTTCACTTCTAGCCCTCCTTCCTGATGTTCTCTTGTAGAAGGTTGCATGAACAATATGGTCTGGTTGCATTCTCACAATGTGGCCAAACCAATTCATTCTGTGTTGCTCTATGTACTCTAGGCAGGGAATTGTTCCAACCTTCTCTCGAATACTCGTATTTGTGATTCTGTCTTTTCTGGTGTTGTTAGTGACCTTCTGCAGGCACCGCATTTCGCAGGAGACTAACTTTGGTTCCTGTGCCTTATTCAATGTCCATGTCGGCGCTGGTAGCACAGGTTTGGGATAAAAATACTATTTATCAACTGCTTTTTTGCTTGGAGGGAAATCTTGGGGTGCCAGAAGTAGTGACGACAGCTTGTATGTGACAGCGTTTGCCCTCTCGTATCAATTTCTTTGTCGAGTCTCCCAACTTCAGAATAAACAGCTAACAAATACATAAATTATTGTTCCTGCTTTATTTTTGTTTCATTTACATGAATATCAAGTGTGCTTTCTACCTATATTCATTCTCCCTGTTTTTTATGTATTGATATTTGTATCGTACTTTTGACAGCTCAAGTAGAGTAAGTCAATATGACTTTGTAGGTTTCGTTTATTGGAGTAGATCATACATTGGTCGTCTGCAAAGAGCAATTCGTTGGCACTTTCCTGTTCTATATTTGCCTCCTGTGTGATTGTATTCATATAAGTGACAAAGACGAGTGGGGACAGAACACAACCCTGTCTGACACCTGATGAAATGGGGAAACCACTCCTACATGCCTTCTGTTGTTCTTACTGCACTCTGGCTGTCCTAATATAGGGCTTTGGTGTTACTGAGGAGACGACCTTGCACACCATAATCTGCTAGGATCTTTCATAGTTTACTCCTGTTAATTCTATCAAACGGCTTTTCTTGATCTATAAATATAAGGCTGTTGTTTCCATTGTATTCTCTAGACTGTTCACATATTTATCTCAATGTAAATATTGCGTCTGTACAGATCTTTCCTCTCCTGAACCCGAACTGAGTATTTCCTAGTTAGGGTTTCAGTATCGGTCTTGCTCATCTTTCGAGTATCTTTGCATATATCTTGCCTGTGTGGCTTAAAAGACAGATTCCCCTATACGTTTCACACTCTCGTTCGTCGCCTTTATTTTTCCAAATAGAAACGATGATCGCCCGTTGCCTGTCTGTCGGTACCTTTCTCGACGTCCAGACCACATTAGATATTATGGTCAGCCAGTCAACTGCAATTGTCCTGCACGCTAGTAGCTTATCTTTTGTAATAGCATCTATGCCTGCAGCCTCGTATCTATTTAATGTCACTAACCAAAAATCGAGTAACGCCATAAATTGAATGATCCAGAGCACAGACGCACAGCGCAGAACTGTTCACGCAAGGATAATGAACTTTAAATGCTTGTCTCGAGTGGGGCAACCATGTCAGGGCCAACATCTCAAGAACCTCAGAGAGGAAGTTTTGTGATCTTCTCACCGACAGATATAAATAGGGGACATTAAGCCCCTGCCAGTCAAGTAGAAGAAAATATAACATCGTTAAATCCTATTCCAAGTAGAGCCGTATGAGAGATTGGCACACGCCTTAGGCGAGAAAGTTAAAACGCTCGCTTACGATTGTACTCTGTATTATTCATCCACAAATCTGCCCACATCCATATTTAGCAACAAGAGCACGTAAAAACGTCCATCCATTCACATTTCTTTCCATTAACCTAAATATCAACAAGAATAAATATTTGTATCATCTATCTAAATATATATCCATTACCAAACATACCAACGAGAACACCTGTTCCCCTTATCCATCCAGCCATCTATTCATCCATCCATCCATTCATCCATCCATGTATCCATCCATCCATTCATCCATCCATTCATCCATCAATCCGTCATCCATCCACCCATTCATCCATCCACCTATTCTTCCATCCACCTATCTATTCGTCATCCTTCCCCCCACTCATCCATCTACCTATCTATCCATCACTCCACATACCAGCACGTCCATCTACTCCTACGCATCCATCCATCAACAAATCCATACACATATTCATTTACCCAACCATCCACACATTCGTTTACCTATCTATCCATCACTTCACATTTCAGCACACTCATCTACTCCCACGCATCCATCCATCAACCAATCAATCCACCCAGCCATTCACTCACACATCCACACATCCATTTGCAGATCTATCCATCACTCTCCATTCCATTAGGGTCCCCTATTCTCACACATCGATCCACCAAATCATCTACCCCCTTATCGAATTCCTCACTCATCCATTCACTTGCCATCCCTCCACGCATCCACTCATCCACTCATTTATCTATCCATCACTCCATGTACTAGTACAATCACCACCCCACCCCCACCCACCATCCTTCAAACCAACAAGCTCATCTATTCTTACTGCATATATCCATCAGTATATCCACTAATAAGGCCACCTATTTACACCGATTCCTAAAAATCAATCAACATGCTTACTTATTCAAATCTTACCGGATCCACAAATCCCCCAATTCCCATATCCATCTACCCCTCCCCCATTCCCTCCCACCCCCCCCCCACCCCAACATTTATTCGACCCCCAAATTCACCCACCTATCCATCCAGACACTCAACATCCAGCAATACACCCGCCCACCAACCCATCAACCACTCCCATTCTTCCATCTACCCACTCAGCCAAATCCATGCATCCACCCACGTATCCATCACCTTTCTTACCTACAAAATCAACTATTACCAACTATCCATACATCCATCAATCCACCTATCAAACCATCGCCGTACATACTAATAAGCTTAACTATTAATCCACCTAAACACTTTCCTATATATCCATCAACCTATCTACCAACAACATTACCTGTTCTCCCCCATCTACTCAACCATCCATTCCCATATCTATCTACTTATCTATCTATTCACCATACCTACCAACAACATTACTTATCCGCACCCATACACTCATCTACCAAGCCACTCATCCACCCATCAACCGACCTTCTAACAATATTACCTATTCCCATCCATCTACTCATCTACCAGTCGATCTACTTATATATCCATCAACCTACCTACCAACAACATTACATAGTATTACCCGTCTACTCATTTACCAACCCACTCCTCTACCCATCACCATACATACCAACAACATTACCTATTCTCATTCGTCCATCCATCCACCTGTTTACCTACCTATCCACCTACCTACCAACAAAATTACGTGTTCCAAAACGTCAACCCACCCACCAACCTACCTATCTATCCACCACGGCAGTCTATATAATCAATAAATACGGAAACACAGTGGTTCTTCAAAACAAATAAATTGATAAACAAAGTAAGAAAAATAGTTCCATAAAAACCACTTCCGTCGAAGATGACGTGTTAGAGACTCCATTATACTAAGCCTCAGCTTTTCATGAAGCGGTTGGCTAGTTCTCGACGACTGGTACGCATCTATAACGTGGATCGAACCCAGTACCTTTGTCCCCAAAAGCTAGTACTCTACCACTATACCTCTCAGACACTCATAAACAGATCAGTAGCGATATATATCGTCTTCTTCTTCTTCTTCTTCTTCGTTCGTTCTCAATCTCCCACTACCAAACCCTGAAAGGAGTTAAGTAGCCGAATGTAGTCCAGAGAACGGAATGCGTTGTGTCGTAGTTTACAGCTTGGCTGCGATTTTTGCACCTTTCGGTCCAACACATCCGACTTCAGCAGTTAGCATTCCCTCTTCGATTCCTTCTCCTTAGCCAGTCTGCCCTGCTGCAGCCTGTTATCCAGGATCACCACGTGGAGGTATAGAAGGGTCTTGGCAGCTATGGTTCGCTGGCCGTGACACTAGCAGTCAGCTATGGGTCGCTGACCACTGCAGCATCTTGATCCCGATAAATACCGTCTAAAATACACTTCTTCTTGCTACGGTAGCAACCACATTGTTTACTAATACATGTCCTTCCTGGAGTTATTCTCACGTTATATTGGTCGGATTTCACAATCTCTCACTCCACTTCTAGTTGCGCTGACGGCTTTTTGTAAGCATCTCATTTTACGTGCTCTCCTCTTGATTCCTGTACCATACAAATCTTCCCGGTGGGCCTTGTAAATTGGAAATGCTTTTTTTAAGTTTAAAAGTCAACAAAATCGTTCCCACAATAAATCAATAAAAGATAAGAAATACTTGTCTGATCATTGCTATGTTGGCGATGGTTTATTTAATTGAATATAAATTTGTCTCGTAAGATGATTGTCGGAAAAAAAAGTTAGGTTTTTATATTTATTTCCAGGAAATTCACGCAGCTCGTTACATATGGTGAACATTCTTCGCGATCTGTTTGAGGGTTCACAATTGCTCTTATTGTGTACAGGGGATAAGGTGGATCTCACTCTAGTGAAATGCGTGCTGGAACTGCTATCATTAGTTAGGGGTACGTGTGTCTTATTACTGCTAAGGGCTCACTTGACTTGTCATAGGTCAGTCACGTTACAGATAAATAAAAATAGCGGACAACACTGTTAGTGCTTGCATGCGACAGTCTGTTGTGATGAAGTTACTTGTGAAAGAAGGCGTGAAACCTGCAGAAATTTACAGAAGACTGCAATCACAATACGGTGATGAGACACTCGACCGCTGTCAGAAAGTTGAATAGTGTAAACGTTTTAGAGAAGGCCGTACATCCGTGAGTGATGATCCTGACCTTGGTGGCTCTCAACCCACCACAGTCATTCCTGTGAATATCCAGATTGTGGAACGCCTTATCCTGAAAAATCGACGCATAACCTGTGGCGAAATTGCATAAGAAACAAGCCTTTCTCTGGGTACGGGGAACACTTTTATTCGTGAACATGTGTATTATTGAAAGGTTAGTGCAGGTTGGATGCCAAGACAGCTTTCCATTTTTGACCGGCAGAGAAGAGTTTAAGAATGCACTGAATTGAAAGAACGTTTTGACATGGAAGGGCATGACTTTCTGGATCGCTTCATTACATGGCACGAAACTTTGGAGCATCATTATACTCCTGAATCGAAAGGAGCATCAAAGTAGTGGAAGCATAAGCAATCACCACTACCCAACAACTTTAGGACAATTGCATCTACAGATAAAGTGACGGCGAGTGTTTTCTGTGACAAACTGGGCATAATTCATGTTGATTTTCTACCCATGGTGCCACTATCAACAGCGTACAGTACATACGTATTTTGAGTGATGTGGATAGCCGCCTGTGGAATAAACGGCCTGATTTGATCACAAAGGGCCTCCTGCTCCTGCAAGATAATGCGCGACCTCATACGGCTCATCGCACTATGTGTCATATGCAGCAACTCGACTGTGAAGTATTGCCGCATCTACCTTACAGCCCAGAACTAGCTTCAAGCTTTTTGGGGCCCTAAAAGAGTTTCTGGAATGACAGCATTTCAGTACTGATGACAAAGTGAAGCAGACTGTCCTGCATTGGTTCAGAGAAACTGACAAGTCTTTCTAGGCTGAAGCTTTTCAAGCACAAACTTAAACGTTGGGATAAGTGAATAAACATTGCAGGAGATTATCTCGAAAAATAAATGGCATTTTGACTGCTTGAAAAAAAAAATGTTTCCTGACCAAAAAAGTCCCGGTTTGACCTGAAAGCCCCTTGTATATTGTTCATGGTCATGACGTTGATGTGGGGGTCATGGTCATCATATTCCACAGGACTATAACATCAGGTGGTGGGGTCCTTGGTCAGTATGTTTCCCCTGACCCTGACGGGATGTGCGGGTTTTGATAGTATGTTTGTCCGGAATGCGGAATGCGTTGTGACGTAGTTTACAGCTTGACTGCGATATTTCCACATTTCGGTAGGACACATCCGATTTCAGCAGGAGTTTTTGAATACCGGGTTAGCCTTCCCACTTCTACCCCTTTTCATTAGCTAGTCTGCTATATTGCAGCCTATTATCATGGATAACCGCGGGGAGGTGTAAAAGGGTCTTGGCAGCTCTGGTTCGCTGGCCCTGACGCTAACAATCAGCCGTGGGAAGCTGACCACTGCTGCTCATGCGCTACTCAGCAAGACGAAGGATATTATGTTTCACCTAGCCCTGACGAGAGGTGGTGTCTTGGTCAATAAGTTGCGTCTAACCCTGATGTTAGCAGTGGCTACCTTAAGCTTCAAAGCACTTCTAACTCAATTGACCCTCAGTCATTTATACCAGGTGAGCTTAACATTTGCTGTGGGTGTAATCGCAATGAAATATGATTTAATTAGTAGACACTTCGCTACCTTATCAATTAGGTCATTAGCATTAACCAATCAAATTATATACAGCTTCCTGTTAAGCACATGTCTGCAACATGTATACGGCAGGTCCTTGTGTCCCAAACAATTCGTTACATCTCTGTTTATGTCGCCCTTGTTTCCCTCGTGTTTGTCTCGACCAAACATCTTCACCTGTGTTAGGTTATCACTGCTCTTCTATTGCTACGAGAATTCCAAAAAATAAGATTGTTTTGTAATATTATAAGGTGATTTGTTGTCTTCACGTCGTGTGGTTATCCAACGTCAGTACCTTCTCTTTACGTCATGTTCCACCGGTGTATGGTTCTCTCCAAACATTCCACATTAGTGATCTTATCATAATATTTCTATCCCACTATTCTACACAAACACTCATGTAATCAAGTTTGCACATTTTTCGTTGTTGTTTTTAATGTTTTCTATGTTTCAAAGTTATATAAAACAGGCTATGTTTTTATTTTTTACTTCACCTGAATTTTTAACGTTGCTGTTGAATGCGGCCATTGCCGATAAGATTTCAGTGGGAGTTGATTCTGTACAGAATGTGGTACTCATCGTATGTGTTGAATAACAAACACACTTCATACAAGATAGGGAGTAATTCATCTCCTTGGAGAGCAATATCAACAGGCTTAGTGGTCTGGACAGGAATGTTGACGAAGGAATTCCAGAGGGAAGGGTTAATTTCGCAGTAGTCTTTATTGCAATCACGGGTGATTTGCTCTAATACCATATTGAAGAATGATAACTCAAATGGAAAGTCTGTGCTATTGTATTGGCTCTGGGTGACACACAGTGAAAATGAAAGCCATATAGTCCTGCTTACAGATGCTCTCGCCGTAGTCACAGCGCTAAAAAGCCAGAAAAATACTGAGCTTAATGACTTAAGAGCAGCACTCTGCAAACTGTGCCAACAGTCTGCACCAAAAAGGGTAGTGGTACAGTGGGTCCCATTACACTGCAACATCCAAGGCAACGAGGAGGCAGACAGACTGGCAAAAGAAGGTGCAAGACTACCACAAACAGATACTAGTATGACGTACGAAGAGTCAAAACGGCTTATCAAAGCCAGATACATGACCAAATGGGAAACCGAACATACTGGTTACACCAAAAACGATGCCTATTACCAGTTGAACCGAAGAGAGCAGGTCGTCGTCTTCAGACTTCGGACTGGCCACAATAGACTGAGGTACCACCTATTCAACAAATTGAAGATAGGGTGTACCGACGAATGCCCGTGCGGTACTGGTAAAATGACCGCTGAACATCTGCTGCAGAACTGCCCGACATACGAGGATCAGAGAGAGCAGATGTGGCCATCACCAATGGAACTGCAAGACAAGCTCTATGGCAGTGGCGACAGCCTCAGGATGACCGCCGCTTTTTTCGAAAAAATAATGGTTACTGTCTGACTGCGTATGCAGAAGAAGAAGAAGAAGTATTGGCTCTGGGACATGGCGAACTGCCAAGCCCTTGACAAAGAAGGTACAGACTGTAATCAACGATTGTCTACTCCTGATTGGTTGACTCTGATGGTACACTAAGGTCACTAAATCCTGATACATTAACTAGAACTGGACAACTACCGGTAGAGCGAGACATTCGAGGTCGCCAATGGTAATGGATAGGTTGTCCTCCAGACAGCATCGTATCTGTTTTCGGTTCCCCATAAAAAAAAAAGAGAAACGGGGTTAAAGATACAGTACATTGAATTAGCTTACATCAGCCAGCGACATATAGTTCAGCAAGACCCTGTTCAGCTTCCAGGGAGAAGCCTTTGAATCAAGCAGAGCTAGAGTATTCTGGCTTGGAGAATAGGGATCTCAGTTGGTGTAACCAGAAGGCAGTCTATGAAACAAGCAGAGCTAGAGTATTCAGGCTGAGCGAATAGGGATCGCAGTTGGTGTAACCAGAGGGCAGTCTTTGAAACAGGTTGGGCTAGAGTATTCTGGCTGAGAGATTGGTGTAACCAGAGGGCAGTCTTTGAAACAAGCTGGGCTAGAGTATTCTGGCTGAGAGATTGGTGTAACCAGAGGGCAGTCTTTGAAACAAGCTGGGTTAGAGTATTCTGGCTGAGAGATTGGTGTAACCAGAGGGCAGTCTTTGAAACAAGCTGGGTTAGAGTATTCTGGCTGAGAGATTGGTGTAACCAGAGGGCAGTCTTTGAAACAATATAGGTTAGAGTATTCTGGCTGAGAGAGTAGGAATCGCCATAGGTAAACTCGGCACGCAAAAAAGCCAGCTGAAATTAGATATGTCGGGCCAAAAGTCGCAGATCTCGTTACAACATCACGAGGGGAGCTGGCACACGCCATCCAGGTACAACGTACTGACCCGAACGTTGTCTCTGGGTCAGGAAGTAATATATTGATCAAGATCACTATCTCTCTTCAATGTAGCGTTCCCTGGAAACAGGCAATCTGACTAACGAGATGTGAATCGACGTGATCCCCGTAGTAGTGAGCGTCACAGCAGATGAAGTCAAGCATTGCACAACCACCTGGAGGACCGGGTCTACCTTCATCAGCACGATCGGGATGTGAAGAAAGCTACACTTAGCGCGGTTTTCAGGGCCCACAAAAGAGTAAACTTACACATTGTGAACACTAAACAACAACAACGTAACAACATGTCCTTTTCAGGACAAATATGGAAGTAGAAAATCTATTTTCATATAGAAAATAAACGTATGCCTTACAGAGGATGTGAGCATGTGCACATTTGGCTAGAAGCTAGAAGCCCAAACCACTATGCCACCTGCTCTTCTGAGAATAGCTAGTAACACAAGGTGAAGTGATAAATGAAACCTCC